>PVHX01000973.1:0-40997 GCA_004024805.1 Geosciurus inauris
AAAAAAAAAAAGACTAATAAATATTCTTGAATTGACAAGTTATTTTATTTTTACCAGTTAAATGAATCTTCTTGCAATTATACCATTTAAGTTAATCTTTAAAACTTGAAATATGACGTTGGAAGACAGCTTCCTTCAAAATAGAATATAGCTGGTTAGAATCAATCAGACTCAAATTGGTAGACACACTTTTTAAAAGAAACCTTATCATGACTATTTTTATCTCATTTGTGCTTTTCTCTGCTTTTCTATAGCTCATACAACTCAGTTTACTCAGCCAGGTTGGTATTACCTGAAGACAGTTGGACATTTAGAGAAAGGAGGAAGCTACGTAGCTCTGACTGATGGCTTAGGTAACCTCACCATCATCGTTGAAACTATGGTAATTTTTCATTATTGATATTGGATTAACTTACTCCTTTACTATTGGAAAAATAGCATAATGCAAAACAGCACACCCTTAGTTTCTGGTTTTATGCGTGCATACACATAAACATGTAGACAGATACCAAGGTCTTAGAGCTTTCATTTAAAAATTTTAGCCACGAGTGAGTAAGACATGGCAGTACAACTCACCAGTCTGCGTAGGATAGTTGGTGCTTGTCTTTCTGGCAATGGGGTTGTGTAAGGTTACTGTCCACCAGTATTTGTGGAGGAGACCTTCACGACCTTCCTTTTCCCTGACGGGTAATCTCACAGAGGTTGTGGCTTTTTCCGTTTTCAGTCTCAGGCAGGTGCTTTTAGGGATAGTGAGTCTGTTGAGTAAAGGGAGCCTAAAGTTCAAATGGCTGAGAGGCTGCAGTGGGAAGGAAAAAGGTCTGGCAGTGGTGAACAGAAGAGTGGAGAAGGCAGGGACTGGAAGTAGGCCAAATCAAGGACTCAGGGAACTGAATGGAAGACAAAGTGGCAAAAGGAGGAAGGAGGGGCAGGGCAAATGGAAGGTAGAGGTCTTAATAGTGCCAATCTGGGAGCTTAAGCTTAAGGAGATAGAATGTTGATGTTGTGTGTAGTCCACCAGGGTTTGAAGAGGCTTTCAGTGGACCAAGGGAGAACTAGGATCCTGTTGTGATAGGCCTTAAAAATCTATGTATCTCCTATCAGATTCTGAATGTCAGCCTACTACACTCTTAGAAAAATTAGAAAAAATTTTTCAAGTATTTTATTAACAGGTTTCAGCCAGGACAAATAGTAAATATTCCTGGCACTATTGATCTTTTTTATACCAAATCTACCAAGTGCTTTGGAATCAAAACAATAAACCTTTCACCATTTACCATGGGACAAAAAGGACTTTCCATTAGAAAGATGCAGCTCTCCCTAATCCAAAGCCATTCCCATAGAGCCAAATAAAAGACACAGATATTTTCCCCACCAGAGCTGGCAGCAGTCAGTAAGCTAACTGCAAATGGGATATGACCCATATTTTGTCAGCCATATTTTGGGGGCTCCTAACATGAGTTGGGTGTCTGTACAAACAAAACTGAAAACACATGTGCCGCAGACAGGCATAAAGTCAGGCCACGTTCATAAGGTGTAAGTCGAGACAAATAAGAAAGTGACATAGTTGTCCCTGAGAGGAAAAGGATCCATAACTAGAAGGTACCCCAAACCAAACTTACACAAGAATAACATTAAACACATGTTTTTCCTCATGCTAAGCTGAATTTGGAAAGGAGAGGACAAGGAGAGGTTTTTTTTTTTTTTTTTGGTACTGGGGATTGAACTCAGGGGCACTCGACCCCTGAGCCACATCCCCAGCCCTATTTTGTGTTTTATGTAGAGACAGGGTCTCACTGAGTTGCTTAGTGCCTCGCTGTTGCTGAGGCTGGCTTTGAACTTGTGATTCTCCTGTCTCAGCCTCCCTAAGTGCTGGGATTACAGGCTTGAGCCACTGTGCCCGGCTCGAGTGTTTTTTTTTTTTTTAAACTTTCCTCTTACTCTGGTACACTTTAAGGAAATCCAGGAGAGCAGGCCTTGGCAAGCATTCTTACTTTTTTGCTAGGTTTCTTTCAGTTGTCCCAGGGTCTCCTATTCAGGCTCTAGAACCAGTGGTCATCTCATCCTCTTCACCAAAAATTTTGTCTTCAGAGTTAAGGATGTTCTTTTCTTCTGGTTGTAGGAAGGGGACTTGTCTAATGAGGCTTTTATGACCTGCTTCAAGGGATAAAAGCAGAGGAAAGTCAGGGGGTAACCTTCTTGCTTCTGCTCTTTTCTTAAATTGTTCCCTCTAAAATGTTTTGGAAATGAAAAAAAATAGCATGGTAGGGTAAGACTGCATGTTCCTGTTGCTCCATGGCCTGGAGTTGAAGCGACAGGAATACTGCTTCTCAGTGAGGTGCTCGACCAAGGGAATTCACTGAGGTTCAATATAGGACAGTTAGATTCAGAGACCCATACATTTTGGTATTTCAAAGAGAGGGCAAGAAAGAGTACGTGGAGCCAAGCCAGTGGTGACACTGGTGCCAGGTCACTGCAGAGGAAAGAGGTAACACAAAGGGAAAGAGAAACCATGGCAAATTTAGCATGAAACACCTATAGAATAGAAGGAAACTGCTAAGTTAGCTGATTCAGAGACTGCACTGCAATCTGGAGTATTAAAAAATGTTCTAGGTTTCTCAACTTATGAGGGGAGAGCTGATGTAGATAGATATCTTATGAAGTCACACTGGAGCTTGCTACTAAGGGAAGTAGGTACATCACAGCAAATATTGCTGCAATGTTCAGGTCAGCACTTACCATGTGGCCTAGGGTGTACCTGGCAGAACATGACTGAAAAAGGCACAGATTATATCCAGGAGGATTCAGGTCATAGGTATGGAGGGAAATGTAATTTAATTTTTCCTTTGACTTTAGTGGCTCCAACCAGATGAAGAGGGTTGGGAAATCAAACAGGTGAATATGATTACATTTAGGGACTATGTCTTAGGAGGCTATAGTCAAGGGTGCTTTAATGCATGAGACCTACTATGTCCCCTCCACCCAAGCTGGTTGATTACTCTGCCTTATAAGTAGAGTTCATGGGGAGGTGCCCAAGGTCCAGATATCTAGCAGAGATGAGCATCTCCCTAGCTCTAGGGGTCTAATCTAATGATCTAATCTCTTCAGAGTAGGTACTACCCGACAAGAGTTCTAAAATTCTGATCAGAGTTAGACCCCAATCAAGAGAACTTCCATTTAGAAGTCTGCATTAGCTCTGCCCCAGGAATGCTTGTATCTAGTCTCTGGACAAAACTCCAGTATATGGTTACTTCCCATTCCATCCTGCCTTGTACTGGTGAATAGAGAAGTTGAGAGTCATTTCAACCAGCTCCAATCCCATGGTACTCTAGCCATCAGATTGGCAGACAACACAAAAGGAAAGGTTTAATAATCCCTAGTGCTTCTTCTATGGGGTGAATAGCCCGAGAAGAAACACAAAAAAGTACAGTCTAGCATAGGTAGTGAATATCCATCCTTTACCACTGTTTTGACCAGTGGAGACAATTCTTTCTTTCTTTCTTTTTTTTTTTTGGTACTGGAGATTGAACTCAGGGGCACTTGACCACTGAGCCACATCCCCAGCCCTATCTTGTGTTTTTTAGGTAGAGACAGGGTCTCACTGAGTTGCTTAGTGCCCTGCTGTTGCTGAGGCTGGCTTTGAACTTGCGATTCTCCTGTCTCAGCCTCCCTAAGTGCTGGGATTATAGGCTTGCGCCACCGCACCCGGCTTTCTTTCATTTTTCATTAAGATTTTTTTTGTTGGTTCTCATGTAGATACACCCATATTTTCTTCTTAAATCATTTTTCCCATTTGTTATCCTTCTGTTGTTCTTTTTATATTTTCTTCTACCTCTAATAAATTCTCGTCTCTATCTTTTTTGCTCTTTCTCCATTTAGTTTCTTCCTCACTCCCTTTGTTTTGGCCATCACTTACCGATTCTGTTCTGTTTTCTCTCTTATTTACCTTTTAAATATTTTAACCTTTCTTTGGCCATTCTACCCCATTTTCTTTTCTCTTAATGAACTGTATTTTTACCATCAATTAAAAGTATTTAGTAATTTCTGCACCCACTATTTATGTTGTTGAGATTATTAGCATTGTGCATATTGTTCTTGATACCTGATATTTACTTCAGTGCTACATCTAGTTCATGGCTGATTGTCATTTTTGCTGTTATTAATTTCTGATTCCACCAATTTTGTGGTTATGAACGTGTTGTAGATGTCATAGTATGTACTTGAGATTTACTTTAATACTATATGTTATTGGCTGCTGTTTTTGCTGTCATTTATTTCCCCCTTGTCTGTGAAGTGCTGGTAATCTAGTGTGACACTATCACAGAGAGTGATAGTGGATTCTGTGCTACTGAACTGTAACCCAACCCAGCTAAGAGACAGCACACTTTGTTCTGCGCACAACATAACCTCACTCAAACTTTGGCCACAGTGTACCACAAAGAATAGGGATGATGATAAACCCAAAGCAATGACCAGACCCCATGCAGGAATGACTAGGCTCTTAGGTTCCATTTATAGACATGTGGTCCTACAGCAACAGCAGAGAGAAATAACAAAGACTGAGGACACGAAACTGATAAGGGACATCAATATAGATTGGAAGCATACAGAGTTGTCAATAAGAGCAATCACAGAGGGTGTGCCTTATAGGCCTTGCTGTATACAGTTGTCTGACTTACGAGAAGGACCTCAGGTTGCTGTAGGTTATAGTCAATATTTCACAGCAGTCATCCCTAAATACTTGGTCAAGAAAAGGCTGTTTCCTAAAACGACTCTCACGTAAAAGTGGAAGGGAAATTCATCCCAACATATGCACTAATCACAACATGAGAATGTCTGAGACATGAATAAACAAGGTAACATGACACTAAGGTTTATAATTCACTAGAAACTTTCCTAAGGTTTATAATTCACTAGAAACTTACTTAAAAGATATTGAAGTGATAGAATATAAGATAAAGGATTCAGAAGAATGATTATAAAGCAATCAATGACAAGAGAATACAGAAAAACAACTGGATGAATTTAAGGAAGTCATTATAGGATATGAATGAAAAATTCAATAAGTAGATAATGAAAAAGAACCAAACAAAAATCATGGATACATAATAGATCAAATAAAAATAAAAAAACAATTGAAAGTCTTTCCAAAAAAGTAGACCCAGTAGAAAACAGAATTTTAGAGCCTGAAGACAAATTGGCTAGCTTTAAATATTCAGACATTATTTAAAAAATAAGAAATTATGATCATAATATACAAGAACTCTGGGACAATATTAAGAGATCAAGCTTAAGAATCATGGGCATCAAGGATGGTAGAGAAATACAGGCTGATGGCATGGATATACATGAAAACAATAGCAGAAATTGTTTTCTAAATCTTGGGAATGAGATAGACATAGATAAAAGGAGTCATTTAGAACTCTGAATGACAAGTTCAAGGAAGATTCTTTCCATGACACACAATAATTAAAATGCCAAATATACAGAATAAGGATGGAATTTTAAAAGCCTCAGGAGAGAAATATAAGGTCACATTTATAGGTAAACCAATCAAAATAACACCTGATTTCCTGAAAGAGACCCTAAAATCCAATTGAGCTTGGGAATGATGTGTTCAAGCCCAGAAATACAATAGCTGCAAATGCAAATTGCTATATCCAGCAAAGCCATCCTTCAGAATTGAAGATGAAATAAAAATCTTCCAAGATAAGCATAAACTAAATGAATTCATAACTACTAAGCCAGTGCTGCAAAATATACTTAAAGAAGTCTTTTAATAAGAGGAAGATAAATAGCATAGCTCAGGACAAGAAAAAAGTGGTTAAGCAAATGAGAATTAAGATCAAATTAAACATTAGAAATTAATATGTCAGAAAATACACATTTTGCTATAATAACACTGAATGTAAATGGTCTCAACTCTCCACTTAAAAGATATAGAAGGGCAGGAGCCTGAGGCAGGAGGATCGTGAGTTCAAAGCCGGCCTCAGCAACAATGAGGCCCTAACCAACTCAGTGAGACTCTGTCTCTAAATGAAATACAAAATAGGGCTGGGGATGAGGCTCAGTGCTCAGGTGCCCCTGAGTTTAATTGTCTGTACCCCTCTCCCACATATTGGTCTTATATCTCACAAGTTTTCTGTACTCATTTATTAGTTCTGATAATTTTCAAGTAGATTCCTAGAGGATTTTGTTTATGAGTATGCTGCCTGCAAATAAAGACAGTTTTACTTCTTCCTTCCAGTCTGTGTGCCTTTTATTTCTTTTGCTTGTTTAATTGTCTTTGTTATGCTGTCTGTAGCTTTTGGTACAGTTATGTCATTTTTGCCCTTATTTTCATAGTATGGTATGTTATGTTGACTGATTTTTGTATGTGGCACCACACGTGCATTCCTGAGACAGACCCTATTTTGTCATTATGTATAACTCTTTTTTATTTGTTGTTGGATTTGGTTTGCTAGTATTTCATTGGGGGACTTTGTATCTCTATTCATAAGCGAGATTGGTTCACAGTTTTCTTATAATGTCTTTGGTTTTGGTATCAGGGTAATACTGTTCTCTTTGGAAGAATTTGTGAAGGATTGCTATTAATTCTTTAAGTGTTTCATAGGAACCATCAGTGATGCCATCTGGCCCTGGGACTTTCCTTCACAAAAGTTTTGATTTATTTGTTTCAGTCTCTTTTTACTTGGTATAGTCTATCCAGATCTTACATTATTTCTTCAGTAGATTTGGTAGATTTTATTTTTATGTATATTTGTCTTTTTAATCTGTTATTTAATTTATTTGCAAGTAATTGTGCATAATATTCCCTTTTAAAAATGTTAGTGTGGTTGGTAAAAATGGCTTTCTTCCATTCCTGGTCTCAGTAACCTGAGTCTTCTCTCTTTCTTTTTGCTTAGTCTATCTAAAGGTTTAATTTTGTTCTTCTTTTCAAAGAAACGACTTTTGCTTTTGTTGATTTTCTATGTTGTTTTCCTTATTTCAGTAATTTTTACTCTATTATTTCTTCCCTTCAGTTTCCTATGGATTTGGTTTGTCCATAGGAAACAGTTTAATCACTGTGTTTTCGTTAGCTTTTTTTTGTTGCTGTGATGAAAGGACCCAACCAGAACAATGGTAAAGGAGGAAACGTTTATTTGGGGGCTCATGGTTTCAGAGGTCTCAATCCACAGACAGCAGGCTCCATTCCTCGGGGCTCTAGATGAGGTAGAATGATATGGCAGAAGAGTGTGGCAGAGGGAAGCAGCTCACATGATGATCAGAGAGCAGAGAGAGTGACTTCATACACCAGATACAAATATATACCCCAAAGCCACACACCCAATACCCACCTTCTCCAGCCACACCATACCTGCCGTCAGTTACCACTCAGTTAATCCCATCAAGTGATCACTTCACTGATGAGTTAAGGCTCTTGTAACCCAATCGTTTCTTTTCTGAATCTTCTTGCGTTGTCTCACACATGAGCTTTTGGGGGACACCTCACGTCCAAACCATAACACATGGTTTAATCACTTCCGATTTAAACTGAGTGTTAGTGAAATAAAAATTTTTGAGTTTCTTGAGGTGGAAGGAAGGTTAATGCTTTGAAGGTTTTTTGTAGTTATCACTTTCTCTACAGCAGTACTTTAGTATATTCTTAGTATGTTAGTGTTTCTAAAGTTTTATGGTCTATTTTAATTTTTATTCATCTCAAAGTGTTTTTCTAATTTTCCTTGTGCTTTCTTCCTTAGCCCATTGGTTCTTTAGGAAGGTATTGTTTAATTTCCACATGTCTGTGAGTTTTGCCAGTTTTTTATTATTGATTTTTCATTTCATTTTATTGAGATTGGAGAATATACTTATTTCTTATTTTATTGCCTATCATTTAGTGTATCCTGAAGTACGTGGACTTGGGAAGAGTGTTTATTCTGTCATGTGTGTAATGCTGTGCAGATAGATGTTTCATAGGTCTGGTTAGTTTATGGCATTGTGTAATTCTTCTGTTTTCCCTGTTCTGTTATTAATAGTTACTAATTAAAGTCTTCAACTGCAGTTGTACTGTCTACTTTCCTTCCCCTTATCTGTCAGTTATTGTTTCATATTGTTTTGGGACTTTCTTCTTAGGTGCAAATATGTTTCTGATTACTCTATTTATCTAATGTATTGACCTTTCTGTCATTATGCTCTATCCCTATTTACAGTTTTCTTTTTTAAAAAAATCTGTTTTGTTTGTTATCATTCTAGCTGTTAATCACTCTTGCTTTCTTGTAGTTTAATATAGCTTCCCCCTCTTTTTATTTTCAGTCTACTTGTTTCTTTGAATCCAAAGTCTGTCTCCTTTCAACAGCACATAGTTGGATCTCTCTCTCTCTTTTTTTTAAAATCTAGTCTGACCTTTCCATTGAATTGTGTTAACCATCCACATTTAATGTTAAAGTATGTACGGTTGGATTTACATCTTTCTTCTCAGTGTTTGTGTTCTACATGTCTCATTTTTGGTTTTTCAGTTTCTCCTTTACTATACACACACATACACACACACATTGAATGCATGTTTTTGGAGGTAATATTTTAATTCCTTTAATGATTTTTTTCACTGTATTTTTGTGTTATTTAATGATGGTTCTACAGCGTACTGTATATATCTTAATTTATCAGAATCACTTCAGATTTAAACTGAGTTCCATTGAGATAAAGAAATATTTATAGATTGCTCTATTCCCTCCTCCTCCTTGTTTGATTTTTATTTTATCATCACTACATGTTAGAAACCTAGTAAGACATAAGTTTTACTTCATATGTAAACTTGTTTTTAACAAGCTAAGAGTATATATTTATAGCTAAATATATAGCAAGTATATAAATATATAGCAAGTATATGTTTATAGCTTTTGCTATATTTATTTTTTAATTTATTGTTTGTGTTCTTTTCATCTGTTTCTGTGTGTTTGAGTTGCCATCTGGTGTCATTTTCTTATTCCAGATATGGCTTTTTGTCCACCTGGTTCCTTTGTGCTGTTACTGGCAATTAAACATTTGTGTTTATTGCAAGCCCAACAATAAAATTATATATATTGTCTCATAAAGTGATTTTAAAATCAGTTATGAGAAGAAAGGGTAGGTAGTATGCATTTCTATTGTCTTTAAAATAATTGTCATTACCAGTACATTTGTTTGTGGATTTGAAATACTGTATGGAGTCCCTTGCTTTCAGATTGAAGCATTTCTTATAGTGTTTTGTAAAAGCTGCATCTGTTCTCATCACATTCTGTCAATTTTACTTCCTTGAGAATGTTATTATTTTGCCTTTATTTTTTGGAAGGCAGTTTTGATGGACATAGGTTCTTGGTTGACAGTTTTTTCCCTTGGGCACTTTGAATATGTCCTTCATTGTATCAATGATAACCGTTAATCGTATGAAGGTTCCTTTGTGAGTGGTGTCATTTTTTTCTTGTTGTTTCCAAGATTTTTTTCTTTGACTTTCAGCAAAGTTTTCCTAAGATGTGTCTGTGTGTGGATCTCTTTGTATTTATTCTTTTTTTTTTTAATATTTTTTTAGTTGTTGATGGACCTTTATTTATTCATTTATTTATATGCGGTGCTGAGAATCGAACCCAGGACCTCACACATGCAAGGCAAGTGTTCTGCCACTGAGCCACAACCCCAGCCCCTGTATTTATTCTTGAACTTCTTAGATAAGTAAACAAATTTTAGTCATATTTAGGAAGTTTTTGGTTTGAGTATTTTTAGTTTTTCTTTGACCTTTGTAGAAATTTGTTAGTTTTTAAATATTTGTAATTTTCCAGAGTTGTTTTTTTTTTTCCTCTTTATTTCTGAATTAAATCTGCTATGGTCAAAAAATGTACTTTGTGTGATGTAAATCTTTTAAAATATATTGAGACTTCTTTTGTAGGTAGGGATATGGTGTACCTTGGTCAGTGTTCTACATGTGCTTGAACAGAATGAGCATTCTGCTTTTCTGGATGGAGTGGTCTACAGATGTCAATCAGGAAGTTACCTGATAGTGTTGTTCATTTCTCTGGTAGTTATACTGATTTTCTCTCTGGTCATACTGTCAATACTGAGAGTTGGTATTGCAGTGTCTAATTATAGTTGTAATTTTATTGTCTACGAAGGCTGGGACAGACTCTGGTACTGTAAGTACTCTGTAATTGTGGAATCGTCTAACGTAGGAATTATGTAGCATACACTTTTGATCCCAACTCATAGTAGTAACTATTTAGTAAATGATGACAGCAGTGTGAGAATTGTCTTATGTATTTAGCTGATTTTCCTGTGTATTTATATGTGATGCCTTTTTAGCAAAAACATTCAAGCTTTCAGTTTTTATTTGGTGTATTTTATTTGGAAAACATTTATAACAAAAAATAATTTTAAGTATCTGGGATTTAGCTATGAATTTAGAGTTTGATTTAGTTGAAATTCATTGAGATTTGCTTTGACTGTGTACATACAATGCACATTCATTAAGATTACAGTAGAGAAAAGCATTTTAAAATATGAAACAAATTCATATTTGTTATCTAACATATGCCATTTTTGTTAATCTTGGGGCATTAAATATCTCCACCCCAAACAGCTTGTATATCATTTGGATACTTACATTTTTTTTTTTTTTTTTTGCCTCAGAGTCATAAACATTCTACGTGTATACGGCCATTTCTTCCATATTATAATGTGTCACATCAATTGGCTACCTTTGTTCTGGAGGGATCTTTTGTAAGTACATAAATGTGACTCCTATTGATTTTGATTTGAGAATTTATATATTCTATCACAGGCCAGCAGTTCTTAAGTGAAGTCTTATAGTATGAACTACTAACAGTTTGCATATGAATATATAACTGCTCTGGTATCTTCTTTCTTGTGACTCCTTTTAATCAAACAGGATGGAAGCCAGTAGGAAGTAAAGCTTTCTGTGGTTTTGAGGAACACTTAACAGAAGTCACTTGCAAGAAAATTGTTCTTGGTGGTCTGAGAGTTGATTGTGTAGTCTGAAAAACCTTTAAGCATGAGTATACTAAACACAAATAAACAAACAAGCTAAACAAATAAGACACCAGATTCTTGCTATTTCTACCTCTTGTTAGATTTGAATTGAGAAAATGCAGTACTGTGTCTGATGATTTTTACACAGGTACAATAATGAGAATTTTTAAAAATCATTGGCCCAAATTCTTTACTGTTTAAGGAAATAAAATATTTGCTTAAATGAGGTTTTTCTATTTTAAAAAACATTATTGTTTAAAATTTGAGATGGTTCTTTTGATAAAAAGAAACAGTATACATTGTCATTGCTCTATTCTTGCTGGTACTGATTTTGGAAATTCTCTGAGAGTATATGATGGATCACTAAACCATGTTTTCTTGTGTTTTCTCCCCAGAGTGACATACCAGAGCTACAAGTGTGGTATACCAAACTTGCAAAACCGTTGGAGAGAGGTCTTTTTAAACAACTGAATTCTCTATGGGTAGTTTTAAAATTAATTCCTATATTTTGGGTATTGCAACAGTAAAGCAGTAAAAGGGAACAGAGGGTTGATTAATGAAATAAGATTTTTTTAATTGATCATTGATTTTTATAGCTGAAGCATAATGGAGATATATTTGCATCCTGATTTTTAAAATAGAAATTCTCTAAGGCATAACAGATCTTTGTGTATTTATAGGTATGTTTTGTTCTTGGATGTTGGTTGGATTTGGTGGCTGGTATCTTTATCACCTGGCTACCCAAGTGAGAAATTCAGGTCTCATTTGAGACTGTCTTTCCCACTCATCTTCTGTATCCCACTGGTGATCAACTGTGGACCATTCTCTTTTGCATGTATTTTTGTTACTCTCTTCTTAGCTTCTACCTCTGCTGCTGCTGCCTGTTTCAGTTCCTCATTATCACTTTCCTGGATTTCAGAAACTACCTGTTTTCCCAGCCTCTAGTCTGACTCTCTCGGCAACCATTACCTGCTGCCTGTGCTGTGTCTGCAGTGCAGATCTGGTTTTTGCTAGTACCTTGTTGAGAATTCCCCAGTGATTTTGTCTCTCTGTCAGTTCACATCCCTTAGCATAGCACATGACCCTTGTTACCTGCTCACAAGGTGGGAAGACTGCTTTCTAGATGCATGTCCTGTTAAACTGGACTCTCCTCAAAGACTAGACCTCTTGCACTTTTCAAAGCATGGCACACCTGTTTGCCTACGTGTGCACTTTGCATATACTCTTCTGGAGTGGATTCTCTTCACATCTTTGGCATCTTTCAAGACTCGGCTCAAGTGTCACTTCCCCTGAAGCTTTCTTTACCAGTCTTAGCGATTAGCCACTAGGCCTGTGTGCTGACCAGTTCCCCATTACAGTGGATGCTTTGAGGACTGGGGAACTGCCTTAGTTAGCTGTAGCCCAGGGGCCTGCTACAGTGCTCAGCATGGAGGTTTCTCAGGAAAGGTTTCAGTGAATGAATTGGCCCAAGCAAGCACATTACTTCACCTAATTGACACAAATCTTGCTTTTTCTGATCATTCTTACATGTTATAATAACTAGCTTATCACTATTAATGATTAAACATCCATTACATAACAAAATCTAAAACAGAACAGTCTCTACTTTTTGTGTAGCAAATTGCTAGAAATAGCATAATAAACTTGATTTTTTTCCCAGAGGAAAAAATATTATTTCTGAGCTGGAATATGGCATCAGATATTTTACAGATCTGACCATCAATTTATTGTTAAAACAAAGATATTTAACCTCTCTAATTCCAAATAGGAAAAAAAAAACCTCTACAAAGTCTCATAAAATGGGCATAAATTTAATGTATACATTAATTGTGCAAGGGATTTTAATGTCTTCAGGGGTCTGCATTTAACACAGGGCAGCTGCGACAGGGCGTGTTCTCTGTTGGTCACACATTAAGCTTAGTACTTCATAAACATAGTCTGGTTTAGTCCTCAAAATACCTCTGTGAGGTATGTAGTTTTCCCCTTTATTTCACAGGTTAGGGGAAAAAATGTAGAGATTAAGTTGTCAAGATCATAAATGTGATGTGAACCTAATCTTGAGCATATAATGAGCAGAATTTTTCTTCCTTAATTGTTAACTGTTTCCTGTGATTAATAGTTGAGTCAACAGTGAGATTTTATGGATTTTTCTCCCTTAGTAAAATCCTAAAAGAAATAAACAGGCCTCTTAGTTGCATGTATTAAATTTACATATACTTTAAAGAGCTTATAGTGTAATGAAAAATAATAGCCCTATAGAACTGATTTGAGGATCAACTAATCCTTCTTCCCTCCATGAAGTAAAATGCTTTAAATTTTTTTTCTATAAATATAGTTAATATTATAAAGCCTTCTAAAATACTTAGGAAAAGAGGATCCCAAGGGTCTTGATATTAATGTGTTTTTCGCACATTTAGTAGAAATGAATTGAGCTCTTCAGTAAGCTTGGTTTTTCAAAAGCAATTTTTTCTCAGAAAGATGGGCCCTAGCACCTGACCTTGACCCAGCAACATCTGTCTTTTTCAGCTCCTTGACAGTGGTGGTCGTTTCACCCTGGACTTGCAAGAGGACGAGCTGTTTACGCTCACCACTCTCACCACAGGCCGCAAAGGCAGTCACCCACTGCCTCCCAAATCCCAGTCCTTCCCACTCACTTATAAGGATGATTTCAATGTTGGTAAGTATTTTTCACTAAAAAGTTCCTTGGCCTCCATCTTTAGCAGGAATAGATCAGTTTCTATCTGTTAAACTCCACGCATGATGGAATGACTATCATAAGCACATTTACGGAGTTCTTAAATCTCTGTATGGTGAAAGGAGACCCAAGTTTTGTGTTCCTCAAGACAAGTAAATCTTGTCTTGAGAATCTATTGTTTTTCAGTTCCAGAAAAAGCAGAGGTCATTGTCAGAATGAAAGTTATAATTCTAAGTTGTTTTTAGCGGAACTTAAGATTTATAACTCTGCCACTGCCTCATTGACCATTAATGGCATTTTCCTTTGTGTGGCAGTTAAGCCATATTAATGGCTGTTTTTTCATGGTGCTTGTGAACTGAGTGCTGCAGAGGACAGTTATCATCATAAACCCTTTAGCTATGCCTGGGAGTTGTATATTATAGATGGTGTTTAGGAAGATCTGTCTTAAAAGCATTAGAAAAGTTTAGGATTGGAGGTAATTTAGGAGAACCCTCTGAAAAAAAATTAGAAGAAATGGTCATTGTGATTATATTCCTAGATAACTCAGTAAGCAACAAAATTTGTTAACTATTAAGTTGTATTGTATAGGATTATTGACCTCATAGATAAACCCAGGTGGTTCTGTAATCTGCTCCCCAAATTCTGTACCTGTGGTAGAGTAAGAGGGAGGGAATTAGTATTGCTAAAGAGATTTGAACTTCCTGTTGGCTTCAGGGCTGCTTGGTCCACCATTTGGGTACTTCTGCCACCCACTACCCCTCACTGCTACCGGGTCTGTGTCCTTTCCCCGAAAATGATCTTTAGCCAATTGACATATAAAGCCCTTTGGACTGTTAGACTGCAGTCTGCTAAACTATTTGGATAATATAAAATGGATAAAAGCTGGATGATGTAAGAATCAATCTCTTTATTAGACCTAAACCCTACATTTTGGTTATATGCATTATTTATTTAAACATTTCAACAGTGTTTCAAAATGTACCGTAAGATTCTATAAGGATTTGATACTAAACAGAATTCATTGTGTCCTAAACAGATTACCCATTTTTTAGTGAACCTCCAAATTTTGCTGATCAGACTGGTGTATTCGAGTACCATATGAATATTGAAGACCCCGGAGAGCATCGCTACACGCTGCGCCAAGTTCTCAATCAGCGACCTATTACGTGGACTGCTGATGCTTCCAACACAATCAGCATTATAGGAGATTACCAATGGTATGTAAGATGATTCAGAATGTCCCCAGCATTACAAGGTCATTTCAGCCAGTTCTACATTGAGGATGTCAGAGAGTTTTCAGTAGTCCTCCTTGTACAAGAACCCAACAGATGTGTAATAATTTTGGAATATCATGGCATCCACTAATCAGCAAATTGTTTGGGTGCCTTCGTGTTCTTCCTTCATCTTGGCCAAATTTAATACTGGTTATCGCAGAAGAAATTTTATTTTAATATAAAAAGAGAAAAATTTGGACCCAATTGTAATTGAATATTTACTTACTTTGTGGTTTTGTTTTGCTGGAGAGTTGATTTGTTGATCTGGTTTTGCCACCTGCTGGATCAATAGTAGAATACACTTTCTTAGCCTTTGTGGAAAGTCTAATTACCAGGTGACAGTATATGGTGATAGTGAAAAGCAAATCAGCTTTACTTGGCTATTGAATTCAATTCTCTTCTTCCAATATATGGTTAAGAGACAAGTTGTATTTCTTATTCACTTAAAATATAATTACCAAATCCAAAATTCCTCTTCTTTAGTTATGAAATTTCAATGTGCTGACTTATTATACCTGCTTTAGGTGGTTCTTTTCTATTTTTTCCTATTTCTAGCACAATTCTGCTGTGGAAAAACAAACATACACACATACACACATACACACGCACACAAACACACACATTCCAGGTTTCAAGATAATACCTAGTAATGCCAAGCTGCCAAATAACTATATCTGAAGCTTGGAAATCAGTCAGGGAAAACATGAATTTGAAAATTTCTTGAATTGCTTATCTTCAGAATGCTACAGAAAGTCTTCATCCCATTTGTATTGCCTCACTCCCAGTTATAAGTCCCTATTCTAGACCCAAGCTCTGATGTAAGTCATTATAAACTTTTAGTTAACCAGTCCCCGGAATCTTACAACACTGTGGAGAGCTGCTAAAGTGCAGCGAAGAGTTCTTGCCTAATTTAGGATGACTTTGGTGGCTTGTTCTCTTACTCAACAGCAATATTGTTTATCAGTATTGTTTATACAATAGTGATATACTATTATATAACAGTATATAATACTGATATACTGATATACTATATATAACAGTATATAAAATACTGTTTATACTTATTTCTGTTGAATAAGTATTATCACAGTATGGAAACTTGTAACTGGATTTTCTGAACATGTCCTTGGAGTTTGTGACTTTATCATTTGTAACTATGGTCTTATGAGACAGGTGGGTGGGTGTTTTAGCTTTTGCATTGCTGTGATCAAAACACCTGAGAAGAACAACTAAGAGGAGGAAAAGTTTGTGGCCCACAGTTTCAGAGGTTGCGGTCCAGAGATGGCTGACTCCATTGCTCTTGAGTGCTGCCCTTGGTGAGGCAGCACTTCATGGGGGAGGGGCCCAGTGGAGGAAAGCTGCTCAGTTTGTGGCAGGGTCAGGAAGCAGAGAGGTAGAGGAGGGTAGAAGGGGAAGGGCTACAGGGAAGATGTACCCTTCCAGCTACACCCGCGGTGACTTACCTCCTCCAGCCATGCCCCACCACCTGGCTACAGTTACCACCCAGTCAGTCCAAACTAGGATGGACTAATTAGGTCATAGTCCTCATAATCCAATCATTTCATCTCTGAATATTCTTTCATTAACAGGAGCTTTTTGGGACACCTCATATCCAGAGCATAGCAGTGGGTTTAATGTTCAAGTCCTGACCCCATTATTCTGATCATGAGGTTGGAAGTAAGCCATTGTAGGAAATCTTTAACTTTTCTTTGTACTCCTGTCCCCTACACCCCTGAACACTGTAGAGGGCTCTCTCTGAACTTAAACTCTCTTATTTCTGGGTGAGACTCCAGAAAAATTGAGAGCCCACTTGTAGTAGAAAGATGAGATACACTATCCAAAGACAACAATAACAACAATCTCATATATTTGAAGATTTAATACTAAGTGGTAGCAATCTTTGCCATGATCTATTGCAGTAGGTAAGGCAGTGGGAAGAGATAGGTGGAGGAGAGTATGGAGACGGGAAAGAGGTACACAATGTAAAAGAAAAGGACCTAGAGAATAGCAGTTACTTGTATCAAGAAAGTTTTATCCTTCTGAAGCCTATTTTCAGCAGGTTACTCCACCGCTTGGGAACACACAGTGGCTCTTCCTGCTCTCACATCAGCTCTATACTTTTGTTCCTGACTTTCAAAATCCTTTGTAATTTGTCTCTTCTGTTTATTCTGTTTTCCCCAATATTCCATTGTCAGTTTGAGGCAGCCAGATGTGCTTAGAGATCCCATGTGCCTTTCTGTCCTGTGTCTGCTGACTCATGAAAGGAAGGAATGAAAACTGTGTAATACCAGGCACTTTAGTGAACTTCTCACAATGACCTGTGGCAGAGGTGTCATCCTCCTTGCCTATGAGTTGAGGACCTGAGGCGTTGAAATGAGATTTACCAAGACCCCATACTTATAGTGGCAGACCCAGGGCTGAAAGTTCTGTTCAGCTCTGTTGACTGTGCCTTACAGCCTCCTGTAATCAGTGTCTTCTCCCTGAGAGTGGAAGGGAAGATGAGTTTATCTGTAGAGCTGTTTTAGTAAATCAGTTCTAGTTCTAGTTCTCAGGGGTGCTCACTGCTGACAGTTCTTAAGTTGTGTTTTTCAGTAGAACTTCCTCTCTTATAGATTTTGTTAAATACCAGCACAACGATTTGACAAAGGGAGGCTTTTCTAAAGCTACTTAAGGCTTTTCTATCTTTTTAATAAGTTGTTGCTGGACCTGAAGACAATCACAAAATTACCTTTCTTGTAAACTATTCATTCCTTTGATCAAATTCGCTTAATATATTGGTATCTTTTTCCTTCAGACAACGAGAGACTATGGCTGTGGAAGAGTAAACGGTACCTTTATTCTATTTCATTCATTATATACAAAGTGGCTGGCAAGTTCTGACGAAAAAATCACTCATCCTAGAATATGATGTAGAAAAAAAGGAAAAAGTTTCATTTTCTGTCATTCCATCTCTAAATAGAATAAGTTTATGAAACTGACAGTATCTGTTGCACTTGCAAACTTCTGATGAGCCACAAAAGGAGTTGGGGATGTACATGAGAGTGCCCTTCCTCAGAGGTTTCATGCTGGTGAGGACCTATGGCAAGAACAGCTCCCTCTAGTGTCAGAATCTATGAGTGATGGCCTGGAGTTACTTAGCATCTGATCTTCCTGTAAAGCAGTCCAGTTCTGTTTAGATAATTAACTGTGGGTCTTCCTGATTGTGTTCCCATTGTACGCACTTCTTTTTTAAGTATATTTTCATTTGTGCATTTCATTTATGCATTTATGCAAGTATATTTTCATTTTAATACATTTATGCATTAAAACTCCAAAGTATAAAATTCTCTTAAGAAGAAACTCTGAGGAATATAAAAGCCACATAATTCTAGATCCATCTCCCTCATTCTCAAAATAGATTTCTTGGTGTTCTTAGCCTTTCTTTGGGTTGTTTACTTTACTACTTGGTTGTATGCAATTTTCCCTTCCCATTTGCAATTAGAAACTGAATAGGGAATAGTTGTTTCCAGAGATTATGTTGGTTTGGAGTGGTTGTATTGTTCCTGAAGGGAAGTGTTTACAAATAAACCTGGAGGAGAGCTCATTGTCAAGGCTCAGGTAGTCTCTGGTTGGCGACACCGTTCCCTTTCTTTGATATACTCCTGGTAATGAGTGAGCCTAGAATCGATACATTGGCCTCTATATGAGCAGATGCTCTGTAGTGTAAAAATGGTAGTGGGTTTGCAGTGGGATTTCTGGTCCAGCAATGTCAGCCTCACCTGGGAAGTTGTTAGATATGCACATTCAGAGGGGCCCACCTCAGACTTAGTGAGTCAGATGCCATGGCGATGGGGTAAAGGGGCTGAGTATAATAGGTATTCCAACACTGCTCAAATTTGAGGAGCCCTGCTGCAGAGCAATAGAGTTGACTCCATCTTTGCACAGAAAGAATTTCAGATTTTCTTCAGGAGCTTTTAATTCTTCTTAGGTATAAATGTACAAATTGGCCCCAAAGTAGCTTATGTTCTAGAGGCGCCCAGCATTGCTCTCATTGCTGCTCTTTGCTGATGGAAATTTGAATAAACCTTTGTTCAGTTGTGTGCACCTGTTACTTTTTATGTGTTCATAGAAAAACAGCTTATTTCAATATTTTAAGGATGGAAAATTGTTTTATTATAGACAAAAATATGATCTTTTAAATTTATTTTTAAATTGGTACATTATAGTTATACATAAAGGTGGAATTCATTGGGATGTCTTCATACATGCACGTGGCACATTCTGGATAGCTTCATTCTGCTCTTTCTCCCTTTTCCCATCTTCCCTCTTATTTTCATGAGATTCCCTCACCCCCTTTTTATAATTCCTTATTTCTCTCTCTAACTTCCACCTATAAAAGAAAACATTTGACTTTCTGAATCTGACTTATTTTGTTCAGCATGATGGTCTACAGTTCTATCCACTTACCAGCAAATGACATAATAAGAAATATGATCCCAAGGAGCTTAAAATTATAAATATTATTGTCCAATGTAACATAGTCAGAGAAGCAGTGAAATGACTTAAGTTTTATAACACTTAAAACTATCATCAGTGAAGATTCTTGAAGCCCATCCAAGCTACAAACTCAGACTTAGCAAATCACTTTCTTGCTTCAGTTAGAAGTTTGAGAGCATTTGATGTAAAATGGTATATTTTACATGCATTAGGAAAGGCATGATTAAGCCTACTAATCAACTTTTTCATTCTGCAGGAGTGATCTGAAGATACAGTGTGATGTTTACATGGAGTCCGCTGATAAGGGAGGTGTATTTATTGCAGGAAGAATAAATAAAGGTGGTATTTTGATCAGAAGTGCCAGAGGAATTTTCTTCTGGATTTTTTCAAATGGATCTTACAGAGTCACTGGTGATCTGGGTAGGTGACATTTTTTAAATAGTACATGACGTGCTGTCTGATGTTACTTTGGAGCATCTGCTTGTTATTTGTGGGAACAGTAAAGAACTCCACTTCAAGGTGCTGGTACATCTAATTGGGAAGAGATTGACCACATATGTAAAAATAACACAGTTCAGAACTGTAGAGTTTAATTTGTATAGATAAGCAGCTCAGTACATGAGAAAATGAGCATACAAAGGTTTTTAGACTTTAGGGTGGGCTGAGTGGTGATGGTAGGATTTGTGTAGACTGGGGTGAGGTAGTGATGGGAGGGAGAGAATGCTGTGACACCCCTGTCCCCAAAAGCAAGACTATAGAAATGTTGCTGTTGTGCTTGTAGAAATTAAGGAAAGGAATTTATATGCTTAAAATAGACAAATCCTATTTCCTAATTTACTTAATACTTGAAAACAACTTGACTTTTTTCATTCTTCTTGAGAGCACTTGTCCTGCACAGCACAGCATTGAACCCAGACTAGGTGCAGAGGGATTGTTTAATTACAGCACAACTGAGCTGGGGGATACCTCACTGATTTTCTAGAACAGAGAGCCAGAACGTTGAACTGATTTTCCTGAAGTCCCAAAAAATAGTTAGTGGTAAAACTGGAATTAGGAATTTAAATTTGTATCTTCAGTACCTACTGTTCTGTGTTTTAAACTGCCTGCCTGCCATCTCATCCTGGCTTTTTCTCAGTCATTCAAATGCAATAAACCCCAAACTTAACTTATCCTTTTCTCCATGTTAATTCTAAGTGAATGCTGTTACCATGTGAGCACTTACACCAGCTGGGAATCTTAGGGTAATCTTGGACTACTTACTCCCCTCTTATCCTCTGTATTCAGTCTAATCAGTTATAATGTACACTTGAACTAGATGCTAACTCATTATCCAACCATTAGCTTCTAAGTTTGTCTCTCTAGTTTAGTTGTGAGCAGTTTAAACATACAGCTTATGGCTCTTAGCAGAATCTTATGCATGCTTATGGAACATACGGCAAATGATAGATGTTTTGTTTTAAATCAATTGTAGATCTAGAAAAGATGGGACATAGTTCTGTATTAAGGCTGACTTTAGTACATGTAGACACCATTTGAGAGCCCCTACTGAATTATATGATTCTGTGATTTAGATTTTAAAAATATCAATTAAGATGATCTTTTTGTGTCACAGCTAGATGGATTACATATACTGCAGGAAGTGTTGAAGTTACAGCAAAAATGTGGTATACACTCACGTTAATAATTAAGGTAAGTATTGCTGATCTTAATGCCTGTAGGTGAAATGACCTCATGCCTTTCTAGAATTGACTGTTGAAAAAAAGTGGCAGAAAGTATAAGTATTAAAGAGTCACAGAACCAGTAAACCACTTGTCTCTGGGATGAAAATATGTGTCAGTGTGACCCACACAATAACCAGCAATTGACTCTATCAGGCTACTATTTTTAAAAATTTTGTTTCTGTCTCTTAAATTTCTAATTGTTAAAGTCAATAATTGAATTTTTTCCAGTTTACTTGAACTAAGACTATAATTGGAACTTATAGGCATAAGCAAAGTCATGTAAATTTATTTTTAATGGTTTAGAATAAATTTGATTTTCATCTATAAGCACAGTTTTGTAGAAGTTGGTTTCCATGGATATTTTTGCTAGAGAAGATTCCAGAGTAATGGTATTATAAAGGACATCTAAAAATAGTCATCAAAAATCACTGGCTGATAATGAGTTGCTGATTGACAGTGTTCCAAAGAGAAACTGCATAAAGAAATTCCTTTGTATAACATGCTGTTCTCTCCCATGGTAGTCCTCTCATAATTTTGTTTAGACTGTGATAGAAATTAATTATGAGATTCAAATAAGTTTTGAATAAGTTTGTTCTCTTTTCCCACAAATCACTGAAAATGAGTTTTTCAAGCATTAATAATATGTGTTGATGATCTAGTTTGAAAGCAATATAACTTATTTATAGACTTGATGGGCATAACTTTGTTCTCAATTTTTCCCTTTTATGGGGGGATCCTAAATGTGTTGGTGTGCACATGTGGTATTGTTTAGGAAGACATTTACTTATTTATTTATTGGTACTGGGGATTGAACTCAGGGGTACTCAACCTCTGAGCCACATCCCCAGCCCTATTTTGTGTTTTATTTAGAGACTGAATTGCTTAACACTTTGCCATTGCTGAGGCTGGCTTTGAACTCAGGATTCTCCTGTCTCAGCCTCCCAAAGTGCTGAGATAGGCAGATATTTCAAAATAGAATTACATTGTAGGTTTTAATAGACACTGCCATATTGCTGTTTATACTGTACCAAGTTTGAAGCAATGATAATATTTACTATTATTGACTTAAAACATTTTTTCCAAACTAATCTGCATTTCTTCAATAATTTGGGAGGTTGCACATCTTAAATTGTTTATTGACTATTTGTATCTTTTTTCCCCTGAAGTTGCTTGTTCACATCCTTTCATCATTTATTTTTATCTTTTTTTGATGGATTTATATGAATTATTATAAATTTTGGATAGTAACCTATTATCTATAGGTCACAGATGTTTTCTTCTCTTTTGTTATGTGTATTTGAATTTTGCTTATGGTATTCTTGATATATGTTTTAAAATTCAACACTGTCATATTTTACCTTTTAAAAAGTTTTTTATGTTTTGTGTTTTATTTAAGCAGCCTTTCCCTTTCTCAAGGCTACTAAGATTTTTTTCCCCCAAACTAAACAAAGTTTAGGATTTATTTTAATGTTTAAATCTTTAATCCACATGGAATTTACTCTTGAGTTCCAAAGGGAGGTGCCCACTATCACATGTTTTTAAAACAAATGGATTGCTGTCATCATTTGACTACACAGCTTGTCCTTTTGAAGGCCACGTTTTTGTTGTAACAAATCCGCATGTGTGTGTCGGCTTGTTTTTGAACTTTACTCTTCATGTTACTCTGTTTGTTATTATCCTATATTGTATTTGACACTGTCTTCCTCTCTAAAGTCTTTGATTATGTGGTTTATTTCTTCACCTCCTTCAGAATTCTTTTCTGGTCACTTGGTATTAAATAGGTCCCCTCACCCTCTCTGTCCCATTTCTATTGCTTTATTTTCCTAAGGCTTTTTATCACTACGTGACATCACAGGTATTCGGTTCTGTGTTCTGTGCCTTTGAGACAGACACTTCTAACTATACACTTGTGTCCTCTGGCATGTCTTTAATCTGATTTGCTACTTTTAGAAATTAACTCTTGTCTTTTTACTAGGGTAGAAGGGATTTGGTGATTTGCACCCACTCTAGCTCCATTATTTGTCATCTGTCAGCAGTGGACATTCTGCTTCTCCTTTGCCATGTACTCTGGGAGTCTTTCTTCAGCTGTGCAGTTAGGGAGCCTCTCAGGCCCCTATCTTCGTATCAACCTATTTCAATTGCTTTCTTGCTGCTTAGTGTTTGTCTCTTGTTTATCACATGTGCATCTGTGTGTCTCCTACTAGGATATAAGCTTCTTGAAAGCAGGCACCGTGTCTTTCCTATTCTCCCTAAATTCCCAATGCATTATGTAGCATTTGGTATGTAATATTCACTGTATAAGTATAAAACCAAAACATCATCTGTATTGTCCATATCCCAAATTGCAGCTAGTATGAGGGGTTTAACCTGTTTACCTTGGCTGTTTGTTAAATTCTCAGCATCTTTCAGGTGCCTTGGCCCCAGCGATGTTGCATGGTGAGTAGAATGACAGGCTGTGAAGTCTGCTGTGTTCCCCTTCCAGTTGTTTGGCGTCAGTCAGCTTTAGTTTCACCACCTATGATATTGTGAAGACACATTATTCTCATGAAAATTAAATGAAATTATATATAATGAAAGTTTGGTTCAGTATCTGATGTGCTGAGCAACTAATGAAGTTTATATCCTTACAAGAAGAGTGTTCCTGATGGACCAGTAGTTCTACTTTCTTCCTGAGACTTCTGGCAAGTGATTTTGCCTCTGTGAGCTTCTGTCTCCTTATCTTTAAAATGGAGATAACTTCTGTGAGGTTGTCTTGAAGGTTAAATGTGTTTCATTCTTTTATTCAACACATTTTTATTAAGTACCTACTATGTGCACTTTCCTAAGTGCTAGGGATTTGGCTTTGAATAAGATAGACAAGATTCCTGCTTTCCTGCTTTCCTGTATCTTCTTCTAGGGTAAGTGTTAGCAAATATTCTGTAAAGGACCACATAGTAAATATTTTAGGCTTTGTGGGCCATGTGGTCTCTGTTATAGCTACTCAGAGCTCTGCTATTGTAGCGAGAAAGCAGGAGATAAATGAGTATGTGTGCCTAGGTTTCAGGGAAATTTTTACTTACAAAAATAGGTGGCTGACCTGAGGACCTTTTTTTGCTGACCTTTATTCTAAGACAATAAATAAATTCATAGATAATTATGAAGAAAAATGAGGTAATGAGACAATGAGGTAATGAGACTGCTCCCCTGCTCCGATTATCTAACTAGGAAGATCAGGACTCCCATGCTGAGGAGTCATGTTTGAGCTTAGACCTGAGCAATGGAAAAGAACCTGAAGAGACTGCATGGCTGATGCAAAAGAAAGTAGGGTCACCATGTGTAGGGAGCCCCTGGGAAGCCAGGATGGCTGGGGGGAGGAGAAAGGTACTATTAGGCAGGTTTTGTACTTACTATGATTTGTACATGTGAGTGCCTTGGCTGGGTATTGGTGTTCACTGCCCTATGAGTGGCATAAGATGTTTAGTTAGCACTTTTGGAGGTGAACATAACTGCAGGTAGGTAGTCATAAGAACGTGGCTCTGAATTTGGAGTTGGATGACTTGTATTCAAGTCTCAGCTCTGCTGGTAAACCTGTGTGAGGCTCCGGGTTCAATTCTCAGCACTGAAAAAGAAAAAAAGAAAAAAACCACATTTATTTTGGTTTTGGGCCTAGTGCTTTGGATATCCAGCTTGTTACCTTTTGAGAGTAGCTAGTTTTAAATGTTTAGCTATAGTTGGTGTGCTGTGATGTATTCTCAGAATGTGCTATAATCGTGACAATAAAACCTATTGTGACAATAAAACCTATTAAAAACGATTATTGTTCATGGTGTTCTAAGCACTGAGCTGAGTGGAAAGGCAACATCATGAGGAAGACACAATGTTTTTCTTTCTCTCAGTGACCAGCAAATCACACCTCACAGCTACTTTCCTACTTGTACCCCACAAACTGCCCCATCGTCAGTTTAACTGATGTTTTTTCTACTTTAGCGATATGCTATACATGGGACAAAGCAATAAAAGTAAGCCTATTTAATTCTCTTCTGGTTGGGTGAAGGGTCCATAATGAAGACCTTAAATACATAATGAGGTAGGAGCAGATGTTTTGGCTCCAGCACAGTGATCCGTTAAGAACCGGGGCCTGTTAGCCCTGGCATTTGCATTTGAAACTACTATAAATAACAAAAGTTTAGGCTAAAACTTTATTAGAATGTTATGAAAAGTCTTACATTTTTGTTTTTACCTTTTGGTAGAGCTCAAGGAAATATTGAGATACTCCTTGTGTCTTGTTAACTATTTAAATAGGTAGTACCTATTAATTCTTCCAGAAATTTTTTCCGTTTTTCAAACTTTTGTTCAAATTCTAGGAATTGTTTTTTGTAGTGGTAAGTCTTGAGAAAAACCATTTGCTTCACTAAGTAAGTAGGCTGTACTTTATTAAGAAGCAGACTTCAGAGGACCATTTCTGTATGTGTTCAAGGGATACATTTCTCTCCACTCCAGGGTTCTTTATCCTCTGGCATGTTGAATGGCAAGCCTCTCTGGACAAACATCCATGTGCCTTACCCAAAGAATGGCTGGGCCGCAATTGGAACGCACTCCTTTGGATTTGCACAGTTTGACAACTTTCATGTGGAAGCCACAAGCTCATAGAAGCTCAAGCACATCATGGAGGACTGTCTAGATTTTCTTTTATTTTGGTTTTGGTTCAGAGCCAATTTTATTTTGATAGACCAATACATGAGCCTTTGGAAGCTAACAATAATGAAGAGTAACTAGAAGAAAGATATATTTTTTCTTGATCCTGTGAAAGATTTTCTTAGAACTAATCCCAAAGGGAATATAGATGAATCTTTACTAT
This sequence comes from Geosciurus inauris, assembly GCA_004024805.1. Lineage (NCBI taxonomy): Eukaryota > Metazoa > Chordata > Mammalia > Rodentia > Sciuridae > Geosciurus > Geosciurus inauris. The sequence continues at coordinate 25,999 of PVHX01000973.1, forward strand.
TATCTGGCATGTCTCTTCAAATTCAAACTGTTCATTGGCCCTGTCTTCAGGAGTGGTTAGGGTGGTTCAGGCTTTGAAGCCTGTATCTTATTTGCAAGTGATGCTGCAGGTGGCCGTGTACTGATCATCACTGAGATGTGTTTATGGGTGCAGTGGTGTGTCTAAGTGAGCTGATGTCCTCGTGGTGAGATGATGCTGCCACAAGAGGAAGTCCAAGAATACGGAAGTGATGCTCTTTGAAAACCACTTCAATGTGTTATCCTTACACGCTAACAAGTACTTTTTTCTATCTTCTTCTTTTTTAAAATGATGCTTCTGAATTGCAGGATATGATGAATGGGATGATTTGAAAAATGCCTCATTAGTAAACTACCTCTAAAGCTATTTCTGCAGTAATAAATATTAGCAGATTAATTGGGTTGTTTGCATTCTTTAATTCTTCCTATTTTAACTTTTAGTTTTATAACCTGCACATTTTCCCAGGTGGCTGGAAAAAGAAAGAAGACCCAAGGTAGCCAGTGCTGTAGGTAGGCCTAGAGACTGAGTTGTTCCTGTTTTCCTGTGTGTCATTTCACTGTGCCTTTTGTGGTCTGCTCTCATGTGAGTCTCTAGGAACAGACCAGAAGAGCTCTTGGGTGATTCATCTCCTCCTGTGTGGAAGGAGACCTTTTTTTTTTTTTGGTACCGGGGATTGAACTCAGGGGTACTCCACCACTGAGTCACATCCTCAGCCCTATTTTGTGTTTTATGTAGAGACAGGGTCTCACTGAGTTGCTTAGCGCCTCGCTGTTGCTGAGGCTGGCTTTGAACTCGCGATTCTCCTATCTCAGCCTCCCTAAGTGCTGGGATTACAGGCTTGCGCCACCGCACCCGGCTGGAAGGAGACTTTTACTAGCTCACAGAATTGGGTCATCTACTAATGTTGTGTATGATTAGATCACTTTTTCTTAAAGTCTCAATGTGTTTATATTTAAGTATGGTTGGGCATGTTTCTCATTAGTATGATTTATATCTAAGCATTAGTGTAGCTCTTAGAAGCAAATCAATTATTAAAAGGGTAAAGTAAGATCTGGAGTTCTTTCTAAGAAAAGAATTACTCATTGAACTGATTCTACTATTTAGGAATTTTTAACGGTCTAACATAAGCCAAGCCACAAAGAAATTTTGCATTACTTTTGAAGACAAGAAGCTAATTACTAGAATAAATCAGATTAGAGAAAATTTTAAAATTAAAACCAAGTCTAAATGACTTCTAGTTCAGATTTATAAATATTTTTAAAAACTAATATATAGGTATACTATATGTATGATAGAATGGTCCCATTTTAAGTGTATGTTTCAATGAGTTTTGATAAATGGACCCACCCATGTAACCTGTACTCCAGTCAAGCTGTTGAATATTGCCATCATCTCAGAAAGTTCTCAACTTCCCTCACTTCCAATCCCAGACAACCATTTGATATGACTTCTGTTACTATTAATTAGATTTCTTTGCTCTAAAAAAGAAAGTGGCATTGTGTGCTGTGTACTCTTGTGATTGGTTTCCTTCAGTTAGCATATAGAGACTTGCCCATATGGTATTTCAGTGATTGGCTCCATATGAAGAGTATTCCATCGTGTGTATTACTACAAGTTGTTTTCTTCTCCTGGTTTCCAGTATTAAAGATAAAATTCCATCAGTATTTACACAGAAGTTTTTGTGTGGACATATGTTTTTATTTCTTCTGGGTAAATACTGAGGAGTAAAATTGATGGGTCTTAAATATGCTTAACTTCATAAGAAACCATCACACTGTTTTCCAAAATGATTGTGTGATTTTGCATTTCTATCAACGTTTTAGAGTTTTCATTATTCCATAATTCTCATCAGTGCTTCATATTGTCATTCTTTTTGATTGAACTTAATTTTGGATGAATAGTAGGTACATTTTTTTTTATGGTGACTAAAGATATAGAATGTGTCTTTTCATGGGCTTATTGGCCATTCATTTATTCTGTTTTATGAAATATCTGTCCAAATAGTTTGCTCATTTAAAAACTTGTAAGAGCTTTTTCTATATTCCAGAGGCAAATTTTAAAAATCAATGTATTGCAAATTATATTCTCTATTTCAGTGAAGAGCCTGGTGGAACTTTGATTGTTAAGTCCACTTAAATTACAGATCAGTTTGGGGAGAACTGATATCTGAAAAATACTCACCCTTTCATCCATGAGCAGTTATATCTCTTCATTTAGGCTTCTGTAACTTCAGCAGTTTGGATAGTTTCCCGTGTACAGGTCTTAAAATGTATTTTATTAAATTTAATTTTAAAAGTTTTGTTTTTGATGCTATTGTGAATGTGTTTTTATTTCTCTTTTCAGTTCTTTATTTGCTCATATATAGGCAATTTTTGTATATTGACCTACAATCCAGCTGCCTTGCTAATAAGTTTACTAATAGTTTCTAGCCTTTTGTGTGAGTGTGTGTGTGTGTGTGTGTGTGTGAATTCTTTAGGATTTTCCACGTAGGCTATTATGTCTTCTGTGACTACAGATGGCTTTACTTCTCCTTTCCAGTATGCTTGCTCTATTTTTGATGTCTTTGCCTTGTTACACTCGCTTGGACTTTAGGTACAATGCTGAGAAGGGTGAGCGTCTGTGTCCTTGCTTTGTTCCTGATCTTAGGAAGAGTGTTTTTCACCACTAAATGTGATGTTCTGGGTTTTTTGTTTTTTGAGATCTTTTCTTTGCCTAGGAAAAATATCCTTCTTTTGCAGTTTGCTGAGAGTGTTTGTGTCTATTACTCATGTGGAATATTGGTCTAGTTTTATTTTCTTGTAACATCTTTGTCTTGTCTTCCAAATCACTTTGGAAATGTTCCTTCTTGCTTTATTTTTTGAAAGAATTTGTGAAGTTCTTAAATCTTGGACTTAATCATTTATCAGTCAGAATCTAATCAGGAGACAGAAACCACACCAGGAAGGACTCCATATAAAAAATGGTAACTAATAACAGGGGATTTACTTCTAAGGATTAAAAAGAACTCTAAAGAAGGCAGGAATAACAACTGTAGAGACCTGCTCTTTCCTTGGTTGGGTGGAGTAAAAAGGAACAATTTTGGAAGAAGCTGGGGCTGAGGTTGGATTTCATTGGTTTAGCTGTGAACCTGGGTGGCCTAGGAGTTTGCTGAGATGTTGTATGCTGCGGCTGGCAAGCAGGAAACTGCTTTCTAGGGTGTGTTCGAGACTCCGAGATGTTGACTCCTGGGATGTTGTTGAAACTCACTAGGAAGCTACGGAAGCTTTAGTTGCTGATGGAATTTTCTGGGACACACCTGCAGAGTATTGGTGAAAATCCCTGGAGGGTAAGTGCCACTGGAAGGGCTGCCTCACCCGGTCTCTCCTAGTAGCTACACTATGCCACAGGAGCAAGAAGAAAAAAATCACAGGAGGGCAAGGAAGATCAGTTCCTTCCCCTGCAGTGTCCCTCTGGTGACCTGTATTGACAAAGATCAAGTGTGCCATGTTTATAGAACCCAGCTCCAGTATCAGAAATCAGGTCAAAAAGAGTGGATTGGGACAGAGCAGCCTTAACCCCAGGGCTATTCCATTTTTTCAAGTCAGTTTTAAGTCAGTTTTGGCAGCTTGTGTCTTTCAAGCAATTTGTCCATTTCATCTAAATTGTTTAATTTATTGCGTTAAAGCTGTTTATTCTCTTGTCATTTTAATATCTAATACATTCCTAATATAGCCAATTTGTCCTTTCTTTCTTTTTATCTTAATTGGTCTAGTTTGTGTTTTATCAATTTTATTTATCTTCCAAAGAACCAGCTTTTGGTTTCTTAGATTTTTTTTCTTTTGCTTCTTTATTTGCTGTTTCATCAATTGCTGCTTATACCAGTATACTTATTCTACTCTTGGATTAAATTCACTCTTCTAGCTCCTTAAGGTATAAGCTTAGGTCTTTGATTGTTGGCTCTTTTAAAATTTTTAATATAAGCATTTAACAAAAATTTTTATAAGCACTGATCTAGTTCTACCTTATATATTTTATATTAATGTTTTATTCAGTTCAAAATGCTTTCTAATTTCTATATTTTTTGACCTTTGTGTTAATTAGAAAAGTGAGAATTTCTAATTATTTGAAGATTTTTCAGATACCTTTTTGTCATTGATACTAATTTTGTTGTAATCAGAGAATATGCTGTTTCATTTCAGCTATTTTATATGTAGTTAGACTTCTTTAATGATCCAATTTATCTTAGTCAACATACCTTTAAAATAGCCTTCTTCAGTGATTGGCTGTAGAGTTTTACAAATATAAATTAGGTCATATTGTTTGATAGTGTTGTAAGGCTTCTCTGTACTTACTGATTTCCTGTCTACTTGTTATAAAAATTACTGATAAAAAGCTGTTAAAATTGCCAGGCACTGTGGTGCACACCTGTAATCCAAGCTACTCGGAGGCTGAGGCAGGAGGCTCTTAAGATCAAGGCCAGCCTGGGCAACTTAGTGAGACCCTGTCTCAACAGACAAACAGAAACAAAGCAAAACAAATAAAAGCCTACAGAAACTATTGTGTGTTTTCTATTTTCCTGATGGGGGCTGTCTAGCTCTATAGCTTATTCTTAAGGCATGGAATTCCCTGGGAGTCAAATGAGTTTTCTCTGTTCAGAGTTGTTTAGACTTGGAACATCTTCCAGCCTGGTGAGAATTATAGTAGTAATGGGTCCCCAGCTAATGGGTCCCCATTACCTATTTTTTCCTTGGTTATTCTTTGCTTGGTCCATGGGGTTCACACTGTGAATAAGTAGCTTACTCTAGAACTCAAAATGCAAATAGAATCCCTTGGAGATTTCTGGATCTCTCTTTCTGCATAGCTTCTGCTCTCAGGTGCTTTGCACAGCAAATGTCAAGTGCCTTAAGTCTTCTTGAATGCTGATTTTTATCTGCATAGTTCTATAATATCCTTAAACTCTGAATTTCACCTTCCTGTATTGGAATCTAATAAATTCTCCCAGATAGAAACTGAAGATAAAAGGGATCACCTCGTCTATCTCTCTTCTTTTGGGGATCATCTAACAGTAACACCTGCAAAAGCACCACCATGAGAGTTTTGAACCTGAGTCCTAAGATCCGGATTGAATGCCAGCCTTACTACTTATTTATCTGACATTAGATGAATCACTGAAGCTCCAGACTGAAGCTGCTACTTCTAGAAAACAAAGAAGTTACGCTGGATGATGAGTGAGACACCTTTTAGCTCTAACTCTGTAATGTTAATATGCAAATAGAGTGACTTATACATTTGCATTTCTTGCGTTTCATCCAAATCTTTAGGTCAGGGTTGCTTACCAGAAGAAGTATTTTTTTTTTTTTAAATTTCTTTCTTTCTTTCTTTTTTGTGTTGAATGAACCCAGGGCCTTGCACATGCTAGGCAAGTGCTCTACCACTAAGCTACGCCTCCAGCCTTGCCCCTCACCTTTCTTTAATCAATGAGGTCCGTCACTTATTGTTTCCCATTCTCACAGATGATCATAAAGTGCCTTATACCATTCTGTCCTGGCACAATGGCTTCATCAAATGAAATCATTTTGCAAATGGATTTTATTTTATGGTAATATTGTTATGCCTTATGGCAGATTCTATTCTTTTAGATATGTGGCCTGCTTAAAAAGAACTCTCTTTTATCATTCTCTCAGGTCTCCTGGTAATATTTTAAACTATTATGCAGTCCAAGCATTGTGATATGGTAGATTGGAATCAAGAGGTGGAAGGTTTCATTCATATTATAACATGTTAGAATTTCCTTCCTAGACTGAATTATCCTGATGGACATTTATTTGTCCATGGACACTTGGCTTATTTCTAGGTTGTTAGGGACTGGGTTCAGATGCAAGTAGGGAATTTAGTGTTCAATGAATTTAAAATTTAAGTTGTCCAAGACAACAGTGTTCTGTAGTTGATAGTACACACTTAACACTACTGAACCTGTAAACTTAAAAATGGTTGAAATGGAAGATTTTATATAAAGTATATTTTGCTAAAACTTAGAAAATAAGAAAGAGGAAAAAGGCTTTAGATATCACAGAGTTCTATAGTTTATTTATTTTTTTAAATCTTAGATGGGTTCTTCTAACATTTGATTTTTCTTTTATCTTGTGTTAATAGTTTACATTCACTTGAAAGACAGCCTGGTCTTTGTTGTATGGTAGAAGTGTTCTAATTTGATCATATTATTCTGAACACAGCTTTTCTGCCTATTTTAAGTCCATAGGTAATTTGAAATTGTTCTAAAATGCTGCTTCCTCCTCCTCTTCCTTCTCTTCTACCTTTTCCTGCTTTTTCTTTTCTTCCTCCTCTGTCCTCTCTTTCTTCAGTAAAATCAAACTTGATGGTTCTTAGAATTGATAATTGCTATTCATCTAGGAAAATGCAAGTAATTTGAGAGATTGTGGATGATTGTTGGGCAAGAAATTTGAAGTGATTTTTTTTTCAACAGGATATTTAGAGTTTTCACATTTGCTGTGGGGTGGAAATTGTAGAATTAAGTGATTTGAAAATTTATACTGAAGAGAGTTTATTCCTTTTTGCATCTGCTTAACAGTTTGTACTAATTGATGCTTTTGAATTGTGTGATATATATTTAACACAATGTGGATAGTGTTAAGTCTGTGCTAAAGATTTTACGTGTGGTCCCATGTGCTTTGGGCATTAGAATGGACTTTGGTGTCAATTACTTTGCTGCAGGGAATTTACTATTCTGTTTGATAAACAGGCTTTCAGCCATTCAATTGGAGACCCTCCTAGACATAGGAAGACAGTGCAAGTCCTTTTACATATATAAATGGTGCCATAATTCATCTGTGTATTGTTAACTCTTCAATGAGGGGCACTTGCAGCTCTTTTCCAGGTAGGGGTGCATGGTTTCTGGATCTGTAGACTAAAAGGATTCTTTGCTGCTTGTACTACAATCTGATGTGGGTAGGAACATTGTCAGATGCTTTCAGATGGGAAGCTTCAGAATGTGTGTTCCATCCTGCCTCCTTCCAATTGCTCTGGAGACTGTCTATGTACAGGCCTCTTCCCTAGGTGTAACTGCTAACAATTCCAGAATAATTTGAGAATTTTCTGTAAGACTGAGTTGAAGATAGTTTCTCAGGTGTAGCCATTCCCCCAAACTCCTTATAGGTCCAGGCCACACACCTTCTAGAAATCTTTTTATATTCACTCTGTGACAGATTTATATAGATGGTGATCATCTTTGTAAATGATTTATGTTTTCAACTAAAACTGAGAGGCTGTGATAGTTAATTTTATGTGTCAACTTGGCTAGGTCGTGGTACCCATATATTTGGCCAAACATTTTTCTAGATGTTTTTTGAGGGTGATTTTTTAGGTGATATTAACATTCAAATCAGTAGACTTTGCATATAAGGAGGGTTGGCCTCATCTAATGAGGTGAAGACTTAAATAGAAAAAAAAACAACCTCTCCAAGCAAGAACGAATTATGCACTCAGTCTTTGGATGGTGCTAGTTTGGATATGGGGTGTCCACAAAAGCTAATGTGTAAGACAATGCAGGAACATTCAGAGGTGGGTTATGAGAGTCTTAACCTAATCAGTGCACTAATCCATTGATACGGATTAAGTGGTAACTATAGGCAGGTAGAGTGTGGCTGGAGGAGCTAGGTCACCAGGATTTCGCCTTTGGGGTTTCTTCCCTGGTAAGTAGAGATATTTCTTGTCTTCCTGATTGTTATGTCCTGAGCTGTTTTTACCTCCATGCTCTTCCACTCTGATGTTTTGCCTCACCTCAGACTTAAAGCAGTAGAGTGTGCCATCTATAGACTGTGAGTTCTGAAACTGTGAATGCCAAATAAACATTTTCTCCTCTAAGTGTTCTAATTAGATCTTTTCATTATAGTGATGAAGAAGATGACTAATACAGATGGTCAATGGAGTCCCTTGCTGTTGGCCTACCCTATAGAGTGTGGTCTTGCCAAGACTCCACAATTGCCAAGCCAATTCCTTAAAGTAAATCAATCAGTCAATTTCCCCCTCACCTGCCTCCTTCCCGCTCCCTCTCTCTCTCCTTCTGGACACACATCACGCTCATACCATATTGGTTCTGTTTCTGTGGATAAAACCCGATGAGGACCGATTCCTTTAACCAAGAAGTGCTTCTTGAATTCTTAGATGAAGTGTAGATAAATCATCTATTTGGAGTATTGCATTACATTTTCTAATAAAATATAATTTTTAAGAGTACCGGAAATTTTGGTTATTTTTTTTATATAGGATAGAAGAATACATGGGAAATCTTCACTGATAATAAATGTTTGTTCAATGAAAAAAGCCTACTTGTAGTCTAACTATGATGGGCATTTTTTCCCTAGAAGGGTAAAAAGTATAAGAACCATTAAAAGTATTATGGCCTCTTGGGTAAGGGTGATAATATATTTAACCAAAAAAATCATTAAATATTAGCTTCCTAAAATTCTTCCTTGGTTTGTTTCAGGAGCATTTTACTTTCAGTATATTTTGTATATTGCTTTGTATTAGGGGAAGAAAGGGCTTGACTCTTGCCATTGAAGGAAATGGGCTGGAAAGACCAATTTATATGTCATTGACCAAAAGATAGCAAAACTCATGGTAGGGAGTGACAGGAGAGGCTAGGAAACAGTCTTCCAGCTGAGTGTATAAACACTTCAAAAAACCTGGAAGTCAGTTACTAAGTAGGAAGAGGAAATGGTCATTGGGATAGATGGCTGGCAGTCTTTGCCAGAGTACCTATTTTTGTTAATATTATTTAAAATTTCAATTGGTGGAATGGCATTTTGCATAGTTCTTTTTTTTTTTAAGTACTACTAAATTAAAGCTGAGCTGAAGTATCGTTTTTTGGGAGTAAACAAATAATACACATTTAAGGGTAGGGATGTAGTTCTGTGGTAGAGTGCTTGACTAGCTTGCACAAGGCCCCGAGTTCAGTCCCCAGTACTACACAAACAAAAACCACCCTAAAACCTAAACAAAATCCACCAAAAGCACATTTAAAATTACTGAAAAGTGTTAGGGTGGGCATGGATCTTGGTTGATGCACTGGGAAGACTTCTAGGAGCAGGGGGATGGTGAGCTCAGGCTGTTATCTACTCACTCATAATCCCTGTTATTTCAAGTTTAATCAAAGAAGTTCAGCCCTTCAGTGCCGCATTATTTCTTTTCTTGAAACTTAACTGTATAAATACCTGCCACTTGGCAATCAGTATGCTCAAGCAAAACTTTGCAAATTCTTGGCATACCACACACACTATTTATTTTTAGCAACAAATGAATTGTTCCCATCCCTAGCATCTTGAAATAATAACAGTGGCATTTATTGAGAATTAGTTTGTAAGCTCCATGGAAGCCAGGATAAAGTTTGACTTCATGCACCACTATATCTGTAGCGCTTAGCATAGCCCCTGATGTTTAATACATAATGCAAAAAATAAATAGCTGTTGGTTGAGTAAATGTAGTGTTTATGAGGTGGCAGACATTGTGTTAAGCACTTGTCATGAATTATCTCATTTTTTCCTTGTAACAACCTCATGAGATAATGTTTGAAGCTAAGATTTGAAAACATGTCCAAAGATACAAATAGTGAGTGTTGAGAGCTGGACTAGCCTGCCTGACTCCTTCCTGAATTACTAGGGAAGCAAAAGGTTGGGGGCTTGCCACTGATTATCATATGAAATGAATAAAACTATTCATAGATTATATATGAGGAATTTTAAAAGCCTGACTAGTTGACAAGCTATCTAGCACTAAAGATAAGCTAATTAGGCTTACAATAAAAGAAAGGAAGAAAAAAATGACCTGTTAGCTTAGCCAATAATACTTGGCTAATTTTTGGGGAGAGGGGTGGGCCTCTGGTGAATATTTATTCAATAAAGCTTCCACCCTCTCTTGTTCGATTAGGTCAATACTCTCATTCATAATCCAATCACTTTACCTCTAAACCTTCTTGTATTGTCTCATACATGAGTTTTGGGGGACACTTAATATCTAAACCATGCCAGAGGGCATAGAACGGGAAGTCAGCAAAATAAGGTGAGCAGGACAAATATTATGACAACCTGCAATATTTATGTATTATCTGGGGCCGCTTTCATGCTACTTCAGCAGAAATGAATAGTCATAGTGGAGACCATTTGGCTGGCAAGACCGAAAATATTTTTACTCTGGTCCTTTACAAAAAAAGTTTGCCAATCCTTAGAATGAAGTCCACATTCAAGAGATTGTGGAGGGTGTTTGCAAATCAGTGCAACTACTAATGATGACACTTGTCTTATTCTGCAACACACACAAATTGCAAATAATAAGTAATAGTCATAAAATATAGCTTTTGTAAACTTGTCAAGAACAAGTTTTTTCCAGGCATGTCATAAACTAGGAACTATAAAGAAAGAGTTTTCAAAATATGACTACAAATAAAATGTTATTAAAGTGTCAGGAGATCACTAAAAGCAGTATCTAAAGACAAATGACAAACTTGGAAAAATAGTCCTAGGATGTGCTTGGCATGGTTTAACGTTTACTGGTCAGAGTTCAGTTACAGATATAGAACCTACTCTGGCTCTTTACTGAGGGAGGGATTTAATGTACAGATATAGGTGCTTACTAATTGTTGAAAGAGCTTCCAGAGCTAGCCTGCCAAGGTATGTAGTAGTCTTGTCTGCCCAGGAGGCTGCTGAGAAAGCTGCTGTCTCTTTGCTGGCCACTATGTCCTATAATCCAAGGATTAGGAAGCTGTGACCAGAATGTTGGCTCATGGCCTTCTGAGCCCATGGACTCCACAGCCACCTCAGTGCCTATGGTTCATGGGCTCACTCCTTTCCTTTTCCACTGCTCCCTATCAGTATGTTCAGGTGATGGGACAGTATCACATTTGTATTCTTAGCTGCAAGAGAGTCTGGAAAATGTGGTGTTTAGTTTTTTTGGACCAGGAAGAGGTTAAAGTAGGTGCTGAAAGAAGCACAATCTACTGCTCATAATCATGCAAGCTGTCATGTCATAGGGAGAGCTGTGAAAAGTGAACCCAGGCAAAGATAAGCACCTTAGTTTAAAAAACAGGTAAAGATAAAAGCAACTCATGAGAAGAAAATCAAGAGGTCAGTAAAAGGGAAAAACTGAAATTGCTAATAACAAACGTGATATTGTCAGAGATGCAGTAGAGGCAGCACTTCCATACCAGCTTGAAGTCAGATAACCTTTGTAAAGGGCTGAGAAAACCCTCTGACTTACCAATCCTGCTGCAAGGAGTGTCTGCAAGGAAGGAGATAGCCTCATGAGATTAACAAGTAGTATCTGCAAGCATCATCTATCAGAGTGTTGCTTGTAATTGCAAAGCATTGCAAGCAATTGAACTGCCCATCAGAAGGGACTGAATAAATAAATGAGGGTACATTTACACCAGAGTACCATACTGCCTTTGAAAGAGTGGCATTTCAACTGCCATTGAAAGAGACTATGGCATCATGTGGAATTAAGTACAGTGACAGCCTTTGGAGTATCCGGACTTGAATCTTGATTCTACCACTTACTGTGGAATCCTGGGACTTAATCTTGGGATGTATCCCTTTTGGTATTTGTAAAATACAGATAAAACCGTAAAACAGGAATAATAACACATAACTTACTTGGTTGGATTTTTTTGAGAGTTAAACGAATTAATATAATACCTTTTGTTTAGTTTATACACATCAATGATAAAGGCAACAACAGAATTTGCCAGTGTTTACCTTATTAGCACTATACTGTTATTTGTGTATGAGTAAATGTGTGTTTATAATATTCCATGTAATGTTTTTAAAAAGCTAACAAAAATTTACTTAAAAAACAGAAGGGCAGGGTTTAAGTTCCCTCCTTTTATGATTCTGACTAAAGTAAACCTCAGCCTGGAAGACTGACTCCCAGGTCCCTGAAGGAAAGCTGAGACTGTCAGCAGGAGCTTGGACACTAATTGTGCACCAGCAGGGAGCCAGGGGCTCCCAGCCGGAGTCAGGCTCCAGCTTAGATCACCATGGCAACCACAACTGAACATTAAATAAGGAGTTCCAAAGGAAGAAACGTTTCTTTCTCAGACAAAAAAAAAAAAAAAAAGAAATTTTTAATTTTAATTCTTTTTGGAAAACAATCCTCTTTCCTCCATCACCAAAGCTCCAAAGCAAGAATTCCAATCCTGTGACTGTAGATCCAAACAACAAATCATTGATTTGACTTTTTCCAGAAATGGTTTTCTTTGACAGACATATCTTCTTTTGATGATCTGTGGACTCTATCAACATCATTATTTATTAAATGTCTTGGAAATGAGGCATGCCAATGAGTGGTACCTTCTTCAGATTAGAATCAGTACATCTTCCAGCAGGAAGGAGTTTGCACTGTAGATTCTTTGGCACAGGGCAGTTATTGGGGAAAATAAGACCATTCTATGTTTACTCATCCGTGAGACCACCATGCATCAGCTTATATGGTATATCTGTAAACAGTCCACAGAAGTGTATCCTCATGGAAGCCTGCTGGGAGGCTGGGTCATTGTTATGGTTTAGATATGCGCCGTCCCCTTTGAACATTCGCAGTTCTTGTTTTCATGGCATTTGCATTCTAGAAGGGATTGGTGAACTCTTTTCTGTAAAATGGCTTTTGCAGGCCACACAGTCTCTGTTGCAACTACTCAACTCTGCACTTGCAGAGCTGAAGCAACCATGGGCAATCTGTGCATGCAGGGCATAAGAGAAAAAGTTTGCATTTGACACTTGTTAAAACCCACAAGACAGATTTTATTCAAATTACTGTAGTAGGAAAGAGGGACTTCAGCATAGAACCACTTAGCTCTGAACAGAGCAGACCGAGGTGCACAGGGAAGGAAAAATTACTAAGCAGAACTTAATTAGGTATCCAGGAAAGGGAGATTCTTGCCAAACTAACCTAACAGAACTCTTGCTAAAGGCAGGTCAAAGACATAGATATCAAGGGTGGGAGATGGGAATTTGAATGTTATCAAAGGTGAGGAGATTCTTACTAAACTGGCTTAGGATTCTTGCTAAACTTGGGTTCCATAGGTTAGAAGGCAGGCCAGGGTTGAGGCCCATTTGAGAAGAGGAGACGGACTCAAGTTTGGTCAAGCAGAGGGTCTTTGTTAATGGGGATGAGTGTCTTTTAATAGAACTTTTTATTTTTACAACATTTGGCTGGCCTGGGGGCTGTATTGTGCAGATCTCCCATTCTGGACTATGTATATAACCTAGAACAATGAAGAAAGGGATGATGAACAGCAGGAACCAGACTGTGTAGGAATTTATGCTGGGTGATACAGGAATCCTTAACAGTTCTGAAAAAGAAATAATTTGATTTGATTCCCAGAGGATGTGGCCGCAGTGTGGAGCACACAGCAGAAGGCATGAAAACTCAAAAGTTGGGAGGTTACTGCCATGGTCCAGAGACCAAGGAAGGTGACTGATGCCGGAATGATAGTGCTGAATGAGGTAGAAAGAAGTGGTTGCATTCTAGATAGATTTAGAAGGTTGAACCAATAAGCTTTGCGGATGGTCCAGATATGAGGCATATGAGAAAGAGCATAGTTCAAAGATGACTCAGATTTTAGCTGCAGTTGGAAGAATGACCTTTCCATCCACTGAGATAATCAATAGTGAGAGGAGCAGATTTAAGGTAGAAGACCAAGAGTTCTGTTTGGCACTCATTAAATTTGAGATGAGATACCTGGATGAATATGCTGAGTATGTGATTGGATACACTGATCTGAGATTAAGTAAGAGATCTGGTGTCATGAATACAAGTGTCATTGATATAAGGATGGTTGTTGAGATGAGGACAAGGTAGCTCCTGAGTCAGAATTGACTCCATGCACCTGGGATGTTCCAGTGTTCGGAGGGTAGAGAGAGGAGGCAGCAGTCATGGAGACAAGTGACCAGGATTTAAGACAGAGGCAAGAGGGAACAGGCTCAGGACAGAGGGTATGTGGTGGTCAGTGCTGCTGGCGGGGTGACCAGGATGAGGGCTGAGAACATCTCCATCTCCCTGCACTCTGGGCTTTCTGTGATGAGCTCCTAGAGCCCAGAGCTAAGCAAGAGAGCCTCAGTTTCCTTTAGGAATGTGCATTTCATCTTCCCCTGCTGTTCCCTGCTGCTGCTTTCAGAGATCTCCCAGGCCATCATTCTTTCCACATCCTGTTGACAGTAGACAAGTTACATTTCCTTCATGAGTTGGCAGGGAGATCTTACCTTCCAAATTGCTCATGAGCTTTGGCTAAGCTGCTCCCTTTGTACTGTAAAAATAAAGCCAACAGAATCAGAGAGTGATTTCTGGGACTAAAATGAAAATCTTCTGATGAAAATACAGGCACACCGCAGCCGTGCACACTGGCTGCCTTCACTCGCTGCCCCTTTTTACTGTTCCCTGGGGCGAGATGGAGGGAATTTTGAAATCTCATCAAGTTAGCATTTCCCCTCTCCTATACCCTGAGAGGTATAGGAAGCATTCTGACTTTCACATGGAGAGAGAAGCAGCAGGGCTGGTCTTCCTCCAGTGAGGGGGTGCATGTGCTTATGGGCAAATGTGGAGTGAGCAGGAGGTGGGCCGAGGCAAGGCAAGGTGACTGGAGCAGATCATGGCGGTGGAGTGGCAGGGCTTCCCTGTGCAGCATCCTCAGTATCTTTAACCCAGAACCAGCCCAGTGTTTAAGGTCATTGATCCAAGAAATTGGTCCCCTTCTTCCTCTTCCTGGTTTTGGCCTCGTAAAGATGACACTGGCACTCTGAGCGTGCTTAGCTGACAACTTTGTTCTATTTTTTCCTACTCTGTTCAATTTGGGTGTTTGGCATGGCAGTCTGAGGTTTGAAAGTGATGCTCCAGCTGTCCCCTCTGTGCCCATTCCTACTGAATTATCTTGAAATCCCGCCTGCTTGGCAGGGCTTTCTTTAGTTCCTGCTAAGCAGAGTCTTCAGCAAAGCCTCTG
>PVHX01000973.1:41097-65440 GCA_004024805.1 Geosciurus inauris
TGGTACCGGGGATTGAACTCAGGGGCACTCGACCCCTGAGCCACATCCCCAGCCCTATTTTGTGTTTTATGTAGAGACAGGGTCTCACTGAGTTGCTTAGTGCCTCGCCCTTGCTGAGGCTGGCTTTGAACTCGAGATTCTCCTGTCTCAGCCTCCCTAAGTGCTGGGATTACAAGCGTGAGCCACCGCGCCCGGCTAAGCCTCTGTTTTGACACAGAATCATGCACTTGGCACCTCCCTGCCAAGAGTCTTCTTGTGTTATTGAACAGCTGTCCTCTGAGCTTCAGATCTTGTGGTTGGTGGATGACCAGCTGTCTCTGAATGGAGCTGAGGGCCACAGAATCTATGGGGGCCTCTCGATGGGTTGGGTTTCAAGGCAAGGAATAGACAGGACCCCTGTGCTTAACATAGCTCCGGCCAGTAAAGTCCTTTATACTAGTGGGGTATCCATAAAGTTGGAATGGTCTTAAAATCATTTAATGATTATTTTTGTTCCTGGGACTTACCAAATTCAGGATACAGCATTTCTTTATTGTCCTGGCTACCAAGTATCAAGTCACGAAGAAGTAGATGGTAGAAGGATGTATTATTTTAACACCTGCTACCAGAGGCATTACCAAGAAGGCAGCTATGTTACGAAAAGTACCTTAACGAATCATTTGGGGATGGAGCAGGGTGCGCTGAGGACTTTCAGGAGTTACTTCCAGGAGTTTCAAAATTGCTATGCATAGGATGTGGAGGCTCAGGAAAACAAAAAGTAAAAAAAGAAAAAAGGAGATGGTGGTCAGTCACTCTGTTGGCAAGTGGGCCAAAGGAATGTCATGTATCGAGAGGACAGATGCTCGATTTGAAGGGGCTGCATTTTACTAATGTAGTTCTGGTTTTCTAAAGCCTTTAGTTGAATGTATTGTGCATAAAATGCACACCTTCTGTACATGGTGTGTGTGAGTGCCTGTGTGCGTGGATGTTTGCACGGGCATGTGAATTTTGTGTGTATCTGTGCATGCATGTGTGTGAGAAAGAGAAACACACAGAGAAAGAAAGAGGCAGAAAGAAACATGGAGAATGGTTCATAGATGGAAGAACCCCAGTTCCTCCTTAGGAGGGTTGTTGCTGTGCAAAAGAGGATTGCAATGAGGTCATCTAGAAACAGGAAACTGAGCAGAAGCAGGATTCTGAATCAGAGGTGCTGGAAAGGTGTGAACCCACAGACATACTGTGGATGATTGAAGAAAAATGGGAGCTGGACACAGTGGTGCACACCTGTAATTACAGAGATTCAGGAGCCTGAGATGGGAGAATCACAAGTTCAAGACCAGCCTCGGTAACTTAGTGAGGCCCTGTCTCAAAACAAAAAATGAAAAAAAGGGCTGAGTGTGTGGCTCTGGGGGTTAAGTGCCCCTAGGTTGAACACCTGGTAGAGAGAGAGAGAGTGCGCGTGCATGTACAAGTGCGTGCCCAGTAGGAGTTAAACACCCAATTGTAACAATCTTACCTAGATTGTAAGGGGCATGGTGATAACAGCGACAGTTTTGGAGGCTCTAAAATACATATTTTTGGTCAAATATAAATGTCCAAGGCCCATAAATATAACCCAACCACAGTTGTCTCCCTTCTCAACAAGGCAAATGATCTGGATTATTCAAAGGAACCTTTATGTTCCTCTCCAATTGTCACTGTGACACCCTTTCATCACCCCCTAAGGCACTCTAGCTTAATTTTGGCAAAGAAGTGTTAGAGGAGAGGGTGTAAGTTTCTGCAGTGGCTTGGGATCTTGGCCCCTTCCAATGGGATTTTCATTCAGGGCATTGAAATAATTCAATAAAAGCAACTTGGTTTACATAGAACTGCTAGGATACCAGTTGTGTGAGATGAATTGTATTTTCACGCAAGGTTCTGAATGGACAAATGATGAAACATGAATACAGCATTTTGCTGAAGTCTTCTGTGGCTTTGGAGCAGTGAATCTTATAACACCCCAAGTATTCTTTGATTGTTTACACCTCAACATCACCCCTTCCCTAGCCCACTGTGGTAGGTAGCATCATTAAGATGTGTCTGCCACTGAGGGTGAGCCATCAAATACTAATAGGATCAGGCATATATTAGGGAGGAATTATATGAATTGTATTTCCAGAGTAAAATAAATGCAGCACAAATTTAAAATTCACAACGAAGCTGTCACAACTATTTAGGATGCAGTAAAAGTCCATTTTAATAAGTAACACATAGTTTACCTGTAGCCCATTAAATGCATTTTAGAGATAGGCAAAGTGAAAAGCAGAATTTGGTTTTAAGTCTTTTCCACTAACATACATCATCCAAATGAAGTATTTGGGCCTCCTTGCACTATTAAACGATACAGAAAATTATACTAAACTTTTATGTTCTTGGTACTACTCATGTGCTTAACTGTGATAAGAATGAATTCTATATAGTCTATGTCAAAATTCTTCTGTGGCCATTGAAGGGCAAACAGACCCCCAACTCAGCTTTGTTAGCTCTCTGATGTTGGACAAATGGCTTAACTTCCCTGGGCTGTGGGTCCCTTCAGTTTTTGTAAGAGTATGTAGGCTAATTAGTCCTCTGAGTGCTGTTATTTCAGGTAAAACAAGATAATGCATACAAAGTACTTAGCTTAATTCTGGCAGGTACTAAGTACTCAGTAAATGATAGCTATTGTTTATAAGCTTATAAGATTTAACTCAGCATTATTATTTTTAGGGTCAAAAGTTACATTTATTTTAACCATTTAAGATGAAAATTTTGAAGAGATAAATTATGATTGTTCTGCCTGTTAAGATGAATTTTATTTGTTATAAGAACTATTATAACCATATAAAGGAAATTAAAAAAAATAATTCATCCTAATCCTGATGACCTAATTCAACTTCCATTTTCCTCTTTTGGTCCTTGACCATGTATGTAGGTACATTTTCATATCACTGTAATTTGTGTACATAGAATTATTCCACATTCTGCATTTTCCTAAAATGTACTATAGATATTTTAGCTTATTTTTAAGGTTTTGTATGTGTGCGTGTGTGGATAGAACACAGGGCTTTGCACATGTTAGACAAATGCTCTAACCACTGAACTATATATCCTCAGCCCCTGCAAATAATTTTACATGGTCTCCATAATTACAGTTTCTGATGGGCATCTAACATTTGGTTGAGTTTGTGGACCATAGTTTAACAGTCCTGTTTTCAGTCATTTTGGTGGCTTCTAAGTTTTATATACATTGCAAGGGTGAATATCTTTTGTAGGAGGGATGAAGGCGTTATTGATTTAGAGAACTCCATTTGGTTCAAGCTTGGGTGGGGTTTTGTAGCTAAGGTGTTTGGGGTTGGAGGACTCGAGCTTGTGTCTTGGAAAACCAGCAGCAATGGGGGTGGGGATGAGGGTCCCAAGGGAAAGGATGCTAGGACAACTACACACGCCTGACTCAGGCTTTATGGAGTCAGGTTGGGGGTGGGAGCTTGGAACTTCCCTTTCTGAATTGCCCTGCTTAGTTCCCAGGAAAGGGAAACACATGGACAAGGGGCACAGCAGTTCCTCCTAGCAAGGGAAGAAGAGGAGTAGACACTTTTGACTGCAACCTGTGTTTCTGCTACGTTTTAACTGTGGGCTCATTTAATCCTATAAGGTACTATTAGCCCCATGAAGCCACTCATATCCCATTTAAACAGGTGGGGAATGTGTGGAGCTGTGGAAGAAGTGGCCCAAGTCAACAGCTCACAGCTCACTGGGGTCTCATCTAGCTACTCGGAACTCTCCCGAGTGGAGGGATGTGGAACTTCTGGGATGCTCATCTGGATGCCTCTGGGAGTCATGTTGGTTTTGGACCAGGGAAGGGCCAGTTCTGCACTATGATTAAAATCCAAGCCTGCTTTTCCTGCTGGGTACCCAGAAAAACAGGTAAGATGGATGCCCGTGGCTCAGCAAAGCTGCTTTTATTTTATTTTTATTTTTTTAAAAATATTGTTTTAGTTGTAGATGGACACATACCTTTATTGTTTTTGTTATTATATGGTGCTGAGGATCGAACCCAGTGCCTCACACATGTGAGGCAAGCGTGCTACCACTGAGCCACAACCCCAGTCCCCAAAGCTGCTTTTACTGCAAGCAATGTTTCCAGTAAGGGTGACACTGTCAAGAATATAGCAACCTGGTGTGTGCATGTAAAATAGTTCTACCTTTCAGACCCTGGAAAGCCTAGATATTCCATGGAAAATGGACTTTTTTTAGCAGTTTTCTGGAAGCCATCTTTGAAGCCATTCTCAAGCAATGACTGAGTCTATCAGATTGTTCTGATGAAAACTGTTTGAGACCTGAGTGGTTCTAATGAGTAAGAAGTGTTATGAAAATGTACAGGTTAATTGGAGCAATGAGAATTTAGCATTTGGGGGACCTATCACATTGACAAATGCATACACATGAAAATATATATAATAGGTAATAAATAAAATTACACATTTTGTTTTTATGTGTTATACATTTACCTATATTTGTCTATTATTAACTGTTTAAAAGTATAAAAGGGTACACATATATGTGCATAGGAAGTTCATTACTGGGCTTTTTTTGGTAGTAAGAAATTGGAAATTAAATGTTAATGAGAGTGGGATATGTAAACAAATTATGAATACCCATATCATAAAAATGATCTTTTTAAAAAAGTCATGCTTCCAAAGAACACTTAATGAGAGCAGAAAATGCTCATAATAGAATATTAAGGTTTTAAAAGGCAATATATAAAATAGTGTTGACATTATGTTTATAAAGAAAATAAAAATAAAAATATTTATAGAAAACAATTGGAAATAAATGCATCAAAATATAAAAATAGAAATGATGGTTAATTTGGGAGGTTACATTCTTTCTTATCTTTATATAAAGTTTATACAGTTTCTTCAATGAAAATGGCAAGCACACATAGAATAATATTTGTGCATGTGAAGCAACTAGAGAAAAACCACACTATCTAGATTTCCCCAGATTATTCCAATTTCTAATTTCTGCCCTGTTGTCAGATTATGTAATTTGATTTTGGCTTGGGAAATAAGGTGCTGTCGGAATTCAAGGAAAAGTCTAAAGTTTTCTGAAATAGGTGCTGTAATTTGGGTGTTGAAGTCCATAGGTAAAGGCTGGGTCCTCAGGATGGTGGTATTGGCAGGCACCATTGACTTTGAAGAGGTGGGGCCTTGTGGGAGGTCCTGGGGTCATTGGGAACGTGTCCTTAAAGGGAATGTGGGACCCAGTGTCTCAGGCTTTCTCTGCCTACTGGCTCATGAGGTAAGCACTTGCTCTGGCAGGCACTCTCACTGTGATGTGCCACCCTTCCCGGAAGGCCAAGCCATGGGACCACCTAATCTTGGACACGAACCTCCAGAATCATAAACAAAAATAAGCCTGAGTTTCCTTCATATGTAGTCTATGTCAGTTTTTTTCACTACAGTGATGAAAAACTGATGAATACAGTAGGTCTCTAACAAGAGCTGGCAGGTGAATTGCTCTACAAAATTACAGTCCATGTTAGTCCCTAAGTGGACAACCTAGGATAGCCAACAAATAGCGGAGAAAGAACTGTTAATCTGGTCTGACTTGGCCATCTATGGCCTCTGGGAATAGGACTGTGCACGGCAGAGAGAAGCATGGGCCTACATTCAAATTCAGGTCCAAAATTACCTATGTTGAATTAACCTGATGAAATCTCACCATCATTGTAAGATGATCACCTCTTAAGGTTATAGTGAAGTTAATGATATAATGATATAAAAGTGGCAGCGAGCAGTCCTGTTTACATAGAGTGTGTAATAAGCCATATCCAGCTATTGATCTTTCCTGGTTTATGTCTTTGCCTGTCAAATCAAGGACTTGGGATAGATGATCTCTAACCTCCCTTTTCTCTTTAAAATATCTATGGTACTTAAAAAGCCTTTAGCAAGGAGAATTTAATATTCCCTTTAGCTTTTATTTTTCCTCCTTTGGCAAAGAATGAGTTATTGCAGCGCATGCACACACATTAAGGAACCAAATAATGTTTTTGAAATTTACCAGTGGGAGTAGAGGGGCTTAAAGGAAGCTAGAAGAGGGTCACAGTTCTCAAAGTGAGGAATGGTGAGGAATGAGGTGACTAGGTACACGTGCTTTGCTCTTCTGCCCTTTCTGGAAAGATTTATTTCATTATCCAAGGGTTCTGTGTTTTATTTTCTCTAGAATTTGGTCCTCAAGCTTTATTGTAAATTACAGTCACCTGGACAGCTTTAAGATAATCCCCAATGTCCCCGCAGCAGCAAAGATTTGGTATTTTCCAAGCTCTTCTGATGATTCCAATGCATGGACACCCAAGATCCATGCTTCATAATGCACAGAGGTTCAGAAATATTTGTGAATCCCATGTGTCAGCTCCCCAGCCAGCAGGCAGAAGCAACCCTTCTTTCCAAGTCTGTTCAGATAGTAGAGTCCTGAAAGTAACTGCGGAGAGTAAAATGCAATTGTTTTGTATTGGTCCTCCTGGCAAAGTACTCTCCTTATTCACAGGGTGATCAAAGTTACACATGGTCTATCTTAATGTGCTTTTGAAGAGGTATTTCAAACATCATCTGATGCCAGTACTCATTTAGCAGGAGGAGAAACCAAGGCTCAGATAAGAAATGACCCAGTCAGCCTCTGAGCTGAGAAAGGAAGCAGACTCTGCTTTCTCCTTCACCACCTCTGCCCTACTTGGTGCCACCTTGCAGAGGGAGGGATAGAGTAGAATTTCCTTTTCCAAATAGACCGTGTTTGTCGCACGATTGCACGCAATTGTCTCAGGACAACAACAGAAAGAAAAAAGAAAGGGAAGTGATCTGTCGGTGCTTCTGTTAGAGTTTAATTCCTCAAAGACACACCAAAGAGCTAAACAAAGAGGCAGGCTGTGCCTGGTGTGGTGGTATTTATTTCCAGGGGACACATCTTCTCTCATGAGAACCTTTTCATTTTTAGGCAAAAGCAGAAAAACAGAAATGCTATTCCAGCTGAGTGTGGCTGACACTTTAGAAAATACCTTTTGGCTAATACAGGAGGGGAGGGATAGTGTGAAAAATACTCTTAATTATGCTCAGAAAAAATCAACAGAGGGTATTCCAAAAGTGAGTCCCCTAATGAAGGAAAAAGAGAGGCCTGACATTTCTGGAGAGATGAGCTGCAGTACTACAGGATTTCCACTAGATGGCAGCATGACCACAGGTAAAATATGGGTTTTGCTGCCGGAAAGGGGATTAATCTTATTGAATACTGGTTGGAACTCAAAATGTTTTATGGATATGAATCTACTATTAAAGTATTCTAAACCATCAGGGGTATGTGTGTGTATGTGCGTGCACATCTAGAGAGTGAGAGGGGTACAGAACTAATAGAGAAGTCCTATTGTGTGGAGTAGCGTACAGGGATTCTTACTATAATTCCTACTACCATTTTAAAAATCATATGTGATTTAAGCTCGTTTAAACAAGCAGGCTTAATGTTATGGTTAAAAATCCTTTTTTGTCTGCCATCACCTTTCCTTGGTCAATCTCAGCTCTTGCCTGGCTCACTCTGTTCTTCAAAGGGCAGAGACAGCCTCTTAAATGGCTACTATGGAAAGCAAGCCATGCAGCTATGATCCTACTAATTACTGCTCTGTCCTGATTTTCACTTAGTTGTCAGATGTGGGTAATTTCTTTTTTTGATTATAATTTCATATTAGTTACAACTCCAGTTTTGACATTTCATGACTGCAATATGTTAAATAATTACATTTTTGCCTACCAGGTGTACTCTCAGCCATATGGAGCAAAACATTTATGGAGGTTCCATGATAGTGGAATTCATACTATTACTTAAAGTACATAGCTTTATTTTTGACAAATTATTTTAGGATAAAGATACTCTATTGATTATGGAAAACTGTTTTGAAAAACATGGGTGATTGGGCAAAGAACAAAAAGTTTGGACCCATGAGCACCAGCAGTGACTTATTTAAGGATTATTAGAAGATAGATGCCAGACGTGTTTGTGGGGGGTCAGGGCCCCACTGCAGATGTCGGCTATTGTCACCATCTGTCATTTAGGACACATCCATGCAGCCAAGACAGAGTAAGTTAGTTGATAATCAGTCTGATTACTTTGGTTAGTTAAAAAATGAATACACACACACACACACATCAACTAACTGATAGCACAAGTTGCTGTGCTAAGTTTGGCAAAATAATTCTTTCCTCTTTAAAGCACTTTATGGTTGATAGAACATGCTCAGTATGTCACATGTGAGTTTCAGAACCCTATGCTGCATAAAGGAAGCATCTTGTCCCTACTGGCGTAGCTGGCCAGAAAACAAAGAATTCAGAAGTGGAATGATAAAACATGTATCAAGTGCAGACAGTAGGTACCCAGGTAATTGCTGTGTTACTATGGCTACTGTTTACCAGAAGCCTCATCACTGGTACCCCAACATAGTAGTCTTATACCCAGCTCTTTGCAGTTTATTAATTTATGACCTGAGGTCTTCGGATACTTCTTCAAACTCCCACCTGTGTGTCTCTGCTCCACTTGTGTTTTAGTGAGAGGTGGGAGGGCGACTTGTCCATCTGTGGTCAGCAGGATCTTAAACCAAACCAGCATTGTGGCTGGGCAGAGAGTCAGTTAAGCAACAGGCATTTCCAAGGTTGAAATGTGAAGAGGCTCTACCTTATGCTACTAGCCTGAAAAAGACCATCCTTGCTGCTCTGAGCGTGATTGGAGAGCGATGCTTATTTATAACCTGCACAATGGATGCTCTCGTGGTCGCAGTGACTGCTACACAACGATGAAATGTTAAAGGGAAAAGTTGTTGCCCACGACCTTAGTAAATGCACTGTTTCCAACGAGGACAAAAGCAAGCAAATAGAAAGTGAAGACTGCGAAAGAATAAAAATAGCAGAAGGATGGGAAAGCGTGAGTCAAGGCGGAGAAAAGGCACCAGGGTTTCTAGGGCCGGAATTTCCCTTTAAGAAGCAAATGCATGGGCTGGGGTGGTGGCTCAGAGGTAGAGTGCTTGCCTAGCATTTGTGAGGCACTGGGTTCAATTCTCAGCACCGCATATAAATAAGTAAAATAAAGGTCTATTGACAACTAAAAATAAGTAAAAAAAAAAGGAAGCAAATGCATATAGAAAGAGCAGCACCTGTGACATTTGCTAAGTGATTCTGATGACTGACTTTTCAATTGAGTTCTGTAGTGAGCAAAGGACAGGTGTGAGGAAAAAGCCATTTTCCCAGTGGGAGTATAAAATCCCTTGGCTTAATGAAATGTTTTTCCTGGTCTAGAGATAACCTGCTTTTGGGTTTGATGCCTAATATTGATTCTTTGTGTGTGTGTGTGTGTGTGTGTGTTTTATATAGAAGTCTTGTTGAAATTCAGTTAATTGTATTTTATTGGACTGGGAGATTTTTTAATATTCTCCAAACCTCCTTGGTCTTCATTCCTTTTCCCTTCTATCAATAGTTTAACTTTGCTGGATGGTTTGTGGCAGTTAAAAAAAATTAAAAACTCGCTCTACCTTTTTGATCCCCTTCCAGTTTGAACAATTGCAAACATGGTGAAAAAGCCAAGTGCCTTTTAAGCAGTAAGATGCTGAAATACAGTCATTAAATCCTGATGGGTTTTTCATTTGGCATCTCATAATTTGAAGGAGAACCACTTTCTGAAATGGTTGGATAAATGCAAAATAAAAAAAAAAAATAATAAGGTGGACATGAGGTCCAAAGCAGCTTTGCAATCTGTAGGATGCTGAGTTTATTTACAAACACAGCAAGAACTCCTAAGTTGCTAGGGTCTGCCTCAGAAGGTAAAGATGGCCCGGGAACAAACATGGAAGGTGCCGGGGAGTCAGTGTTTGGTAGCTGGTGATAGGGGCTGCTGTGTCTTCTATCTTTTTATGTCTTTGGTGTTTTATTTAGTGAAAGCATTATCTTGGGTAATAAAATGAGTTATTTCTTGAGATAAAGTTTCTCATAAAAGAATTTGAGCGAGAAGACTCTGGTTTATAGAAACTGTAATCTTCATTGAATGACTAGGGTGGGCAAGGAAAGAGGAATTAATTTTATAATTGCTTAAAGGACAAAATGGTTCTGATTGATTTAAGCCCAATGCACTAAAGAATCTTGAAATGAAAGGTAATACAATATTATGGTACAAATAACTCTGCCGTTGGATTTACAAGATTTGTATTTTGGTCCTTGTTTTGCTTAAAAGACAGATGTCCTTGGGTAAATAACAATTTCTCCACACTTCAGTTTTTCTATCTATAACATTGGGCCTTCTAATGGGCTAGGAGAAGAACTTCATATGTGTTACAACTTAACAATTTCAAGAGCCTTAAGAAGCAAATGCTAGTATTACTATTATTCCTATTACTCAGATGGATAAACTGAGGCACATAGAAAGTTGCTAACTTTGCTGAAGTATTGAAAGGGGCAAAATTTTGGCACAGACATCCAAGGTTATAAAAATGTCACATACCTACTACTTACATAGAACCATCCTGAAGAGAGAATTCTTGGCTTGCTTGAATGATTGTGCTGTGAACCAGATAAGTGAATATTTATGAAAATCATTCTGTGAAAAACTCATGTGCTAATGTAAAGCAGGGTTGTTTTCAGTTTATACCAACAGCTTCCTGCTGGGGTCAGAATGATGGTATCTTCCTCAAGACTCACCTTGAACCATAATCACTAGTTGGTGGTTTTAAGAGGTGGGGCCTGTTTTGGGGGAAGTGTTGAGAGCTCCGCCCTCATGAGTGGATTAGGGTCTCATGAAAGGGTTTCCAGGAACAAGTTTAGATCCTTTTGTTGCCTCTGTGCCTTCTGCCATGTGAGTGCACAGTGTTCAAAGAGTCACCCTGGAAGTAGAGACCAGACTTTCATCAGACATGGAAACTGCCAGCACCTGGGCCTTAGACTTCCCACCTTCCAGAGCCATGAGAAGTAAGTATCTATTGCTTTCCAATTAGCCAGTCTCTGATATTTATTACAGCAACACAGATTCAGACATCTCTTTATTGATGGTGGTGGAGAGGGTCTACCCAAGCCTGTGGGCTCCAGGGCTATAAGGCTGCTCCAAAAAGTGGACTACTAGTTTTCATCCATCACAAAGGAACACAAGTGGAGAGGTTTAGAACAACTGAATTTTATTATCTCAGTTCTAGAGGCCAGAAGTTTGAAATAAAGGAATTGACAGGACCATACTCCCTCTGAAGGTCCAGCATCTGTTCCCAATCTCTTCCCTAACTTCTGGCAGCCTCAAGCATTCCTTGGCTTGTAGATGGCCGTCTTCTTGTGTCTCTTCACATTGCCTTCTCTTGATGCATCTCTCAGCTTCTAATTTCCCCCCTTTAATAAAGATGCCAATTATTGGATGGAGGCCCACTCTAATGACCTCCATTTGATCATCTGTGAAGACCCTACTTCAAAATAATATGTTTATAGATATTGGGGATTAGGACTTCAATTTTGGTGGGGAGCAATATTCAACCCACAACAGGGGTGCAAACACAGGATGACGTTTGGAGCTAGAGTTCAAATCCAGCCTCCACTGTTTATTAATGGAAAGTATTATTTTCCTATTGCAACTGTAACGAGTTACATGTAGTAGCCTAAAACAACACAAATTATAATTCTAGAGGTCAGAGTCTGGAATGTATCCAGCCAGGCAGGTGTCAGCAATAAAGTGCTCCTGTGAAGATGCCAAGGGAGAGACTTTTCCTTTTTCCCACTTGTAGAGGCCAGCTGCATTCCTTGGCTCATAGCCCCTTCTTCCACCTTCAGAACCAGTGGGGTGACATCTTCAGATCTCTCTCTCAATTCAATTCTGGCCTTCTGCCTGGCTGTTTCATCTTTTAGGTATCTTTGTGATTACATTAGACCCACCTGGATAATTTAGGAAAACCTCCCCATGTCAATTCTAAACTTAATTACATTCTGCAAAGTCTTTTTTCCATGTAAGGCAATATATTAACGGGTTCTAGGGATTTGGACATGGACATCTGTGGGGGAATTTTTCTGTCTACACTAGTGACCTTCCTAAGCCCCTTTAGAGAGGTGAATCAGGAACCTTTATGGTGCTGTTAAGAAGTTTAGAAGAAGTCACTCTTGGGGGGCTCTCAGCCTAGCAATAGCTCACTACATGTTAGGGGTTCATATTATTACCAGTTTCATCCCTGTCATGTTTTAATGGAAAGTTTTCTTTTGAAACCCTTTTAAGCAGGGGGGATACCTGTGCAAATATTTCTGATGTTTGTGTGAACCCAAACCAAAGCACACATGTCCTGCCTTCTGAGCAGTCAGTGGGAAACACATGTGCCCACCGGAAAACGGAGAGGTGGGTGACTTGGACATCCTTTGTATTGTCCATGCTGCAGTTGGTTTGTTTCAGTATTCGATCAAGTGCTCTTACGAGAGATCATGTTTGGGAAAACAGCCAATTTAATTAGGAGGTCTCCATACAGTTAAATACTCCATTTTTAGGCACCTTAACGTTTAAGACATTTTAATAGCTACTGCAACACTTACTCTATCACCTAGCAATCCCCAGTCTCAATTTAAATCTTTTTAGAGTGTTTAACGCATCTTATATGAGCAGTCTAAAGCTTTACCAATAGAATGAGATAATAAAAATTATTGTTTTTTTATAACTACAATAACAATATAAATAATTGAAGAATACTTTATAGTTTCACAAAACACTTTCTTGTAGACTATCAAATAAATGACTGATTTGAAGCTTACACAAGCATTCCAGTGTGTACAGCCTCTGACACTGGCCTTGGAGTCAGACTGATCAGCTTTCTAATTCTGCCATTGTCCCTCCCTATGAACCCTGTGAACCAAGGCAAGTCATCGACCCTCCCTGACCCCCAGTTTCCATGTGTGTTAAATGAGGCAAACATTATGATTTCCCCGTAGGGTCGTAGCGAGGATTCAATGCCCATAAAGTACTCACTGTAGTGCTGGACACCTCTCAGTGACCCATAAATATTGTTGCCCATATCATTATTGCTACTATTCTTGTAAAGGAATACTAAAACAGAAGTCTTTGAGTTCCAATTTCAGCTGTGTATTCACGTTCAAAGAAGTAAGGTACAGAACCATATGCAAAGCTTACAAGGCCGGTGAGCACAAACTTGGGTACTGACTCACGCCTCACCATTCATCTTCATCTTTGAATGGGTTCAAAGATGGACAAAAGTGTACAATGAGATGAAGAGGCATGGAAGGATTTGCTGGCATATGGTGAGTCTCTCTAGTAGGTAGGGAGGAGGGTGGAGCGATCACCTTAGCTCCAGAGAGAGGGTTGTAAGAAATCTGCCCAGAATCCATTTTCTTCTTCCCTCCCTTCCTCCCTCCCTCCCTCCCTCTCTCCCTTCTTCCTTCCTTCCTTCCTTCCTTCCACTTGTGTGTCATAGCGATGGCCTCATCATTTCTTGCAGCAACCCGGAGAGGAAGGTGTTACCGTGAGGGGTACTGACAACTTCCTAGATGAGGTCACCCAGGCTCAGGAGGGTAAGGGGTTTTGCAAAATCCCAGTGTGAAGGCAGTGGTAGCAGGCCTGGAATCCTAGTTTCCTAACTCTTCCTGTTCCACCCAAACACAGAGCATCAACAGCATGGCCAGAAGTGGTAATGGAACTAAAATACACGAGGGCCCCAGAACCCAAAGCATATTCTCAGAAAGTTCTTGTCAGGAGTCTTGCAGTGGGCTTGCAAATTGTTAGTCTTCCTCCTTGGCCCACATGTATTGAAATAGATTGTGTTATCGCTTGGATCTGAAACGTCCCCCAAAAGCCAAGTGTTGAAGGCTTGCTCTCTGGCCTGTGGTGCTGTGGAGGTGGTGGAAACCTTGAGAGGTGTGCTCTTGAAGGGGCTATTGGGATTCTGGCTCTCTCTCTTTTTGCTTCTAGCTGCCATGAGATAAGCAGCTATCTCTACCCTGTGCTCCTGAAATGTTGTGTTGCCTCACCACAGGCCCAAAGTGATATGGCCAAGTGACTACGGACTGAAACCTCTGAAACCATGAACCAAAACAAACCTTTCATTGCTTTAAGTTGATTTATCTCAGACATTTTATCATAACAATGGAAAACTGACTGCCACAGTTCGTTTTGTGGTAAATCACAGACAAAGCCTATTCACTTTCTTTTTAGCACAGATATGACTTATAGGACTTTAGTTGGGAGGAGAGTCTTTCTGCTGTACTATCTTTCTTAGGGAAGAGCATACCATAGGCTATTTATTGTTTAATAACAAATGATTTTATTGCTTTGAGGACCAGGCCACTCTAAGTGGAATTATCTAGTGGAGAACCGAGATGGTGAAGATAAAAATTGCCACAGAAGATTTCAGGTGACATTCCCTTCGGGGGCTTAAAAGACCCTACTGAGGCTCACCTGAGGTGAATACTCTTTCATTTTTCATAGAGACAAATTGGTTTAATCAAGTGTGGCCACATCTGAGTGCTTAGTGCTGTCACCATGAGCTCTGTGTTCCTTTTCCCATTGGATGCTCATGACATTCCTGCACCAGGTAGCTCCTTTCCTAGAAATACTGCTTGCTTGTGTGGACATGGAAAGGACGTGTCCTTAATGCCTTACATGAGTTAGGAATGTTTCTGCACCAGGGGAAGGAATAAAAAGAGACTCTCCCCTTCATGTTGAATCTGTTTCTTGGCCATGCTTACTGTGTGGCCCACCCCACTGCTACCTCTGGGGGTCAAAAGGTAGTGTCAGTCTAGAGAGGCATCAATTCCTTTCATTCAGGTAGTCTCTCCTTTGGCCAAGGGCTGGAAGCAGTCACTGAAAAAAGCTAAATATTACATTTCACAGTCTGGATAGCAACCAAAAGAAAATAAAAAGAAAACCCCTGACCTGTCTGTCTGTCTGTCTATCTCTTTCTCTCCATGGCCCCGAGACTTCCATCTTGCTGGAATAACAAAACTGAAACCAAGGTCACAGCCTATTAGGGGGTCATCTCTGTTTTTGGCAGATCCTAAAACAGAAACCTTGTCACATCGAAGGCAAATGAAGAAAAGGAAATGTTTAGTTCAGAAGCAAACAAGAGAGCCAGGAAAGAACTGTTGGATGGAAGGAGAGAAAACTTGTTCTCTGTGACTCTAGAGGACAGAGCTGGGCAAGGGAAGTTGAGGCTGCATGCAAACACTCTTGTGCTTATTAAAATGGGCAGCTATCTTGCTCAGGGTATCTCATACTGTGACACTACTGTGCTTGTGGCAGACCACCACAAAATTTGCCGAACTGGTCTCTTACTGCCTGTGGCCTTTTCTTTACATCTGTCCATCAAGCTAATCATTACATGGTTGCCGTAGTGAGTCATGAGAAATTGAGCATGGGGTGGAATATTCTTGTGGATGACACTTTTTTTCTAAAGGGGCAAGATTGGAGTTTGATGCTATTTTCTCCTCTTGGTAGAGTGAAGAAGATAGTGTAGGTTTTAGATGAGAGTAAAGTTGGTTGCAGCCTGGCCAGGCTGCTTGTAAGCTGGGTGACTCTAGACAAATAATTTAAATTCTATAAACTGTAGTTCTTCTATTTGCACAATGCAAAAATAAATATCACCAGTCTCGTAGGCTAGTTGTCATGACTAGGTACCTGATGATAATAATTATAGACACATATAAAAAAGCAATCTCAAAAAGCACTGTATATTTAATTGTTTCAAGTTCACTATGCTAAGAAATATGGATACAAGTAAACAGTACATTCCATAAGATAATATACAGTTTCAATTACAAGTTCAAATACCTAGACTTTTTAAAGGAGGGGTTTGATCTTAGGCATTGGCAATTCTGAGTTTTGCTGTTAACCTGGGTTCTTTCTAGTACATTTCTGTAGCTCTCTGCTAGCATACACTGGCAGATGTGATAGTAAATCTTGTTTAAGAAAAAAACTCTGGGAGAAAACTTGAGTTTGATATATTTTTATATGTTAAATTCAATGTAATTATTTTCTGACTCAAGTTGGGTTAGCATCCACGTTTGGCTGCTTCATTAGCTTTATGACTTTGAACAAATTACTTAACCTTTTTAAACCTGTTTGCTCACCTATAAAGAGAGAATTATGAGGATTAAATTGAATGAAATTATACATGGAAGAGCTTAATGGTGATAGGTTTTCAAAAACCGATAGCTATTTTTTCCTATAACTATTCATTATCCAATTTCAGCTATTGACGGCCTGGGTTATGAGGCCTGCACACTTCTTAGATGCAAACTTGGAGAACCACTGTGTCAACAGTAACCACTGATGTATTCTGGTCTGTACATGTTTCCTTTTGCTAAAGTAACTCATTATCACAAACTTGGTGACTCAGTACAGATTGAGTCTCTTAGAGTGCTGGGGCTAGAATCCTAAAATGGGTCCTACTTCACTGAATTCAAGAAGTCGACAGGGCTGGTTCCTTCTGGAGGGTCTAGGGATAAATCCATGTCCTTGTCTTTGCCATCTTCTGGAGCCCACATTCCTTAGCTTGTGACCCTTCCTTCCCTTTCTTCAACTTTTCACTTTTACCAGAATACTCGTTATTCTGTAGTTGAGTCTCCCTCTCTCTCCCTTTCATGGGGCCACTTGTGATTAAATTTAAGAACACATGGATAATCCAAGATACTCCTCCTCTGAGAATTATTAACTTAATCACATCCACAAAGTCCGTTTTGCTACATGAGGTAACAGTCACAGGTTCTGGGGATTAGGGTGTGGACTTCTTAGAGGGACCATTATTGAACCTACCACATGATCTGTTTTGGGAAACAGAAATCTTTCCTTTGTTTGAATTGATTAAGCAAAGGCCAGGTCCAGGCCTTGTCAGTTGTGGTGGAGGGTGATTCCTGTATTGACTGGAAGCTTTTTATTTAGGAAGAAACTGTGAGCAGCTAGAATCTGTGATTTTGAGTGGAAGATGATGGGGAAAATTGTACCACCCCAGAATAAGAGTACCTCTCTTGGTCTGTCTGCTGTGCACTGATATGTTTCATCTCAACTAGGCAAATCTTGTGCCTACAAGTGCATTCTCTTGGGGTTATGTTTCATCCAATTTTCCCTAATTCATAGGCTGATTGGGACCTCCCATTCTTCTGTGGTTCCCTTCTTTTGCACTCTAGCTCCGAACTGGCAGATCCCACAGATTTATGTGGCACTTTTATGCCAGCACTGTTCTGAACATTTTATAAATGTTAACTCATTTAATATTTAAAACATGTTATGATGGATGCATCCCCATTTGGCTGATGAGGAAACAGATGTTGAGAGAAGTAACCTGCTCAAAGTATTGAGGGAATGTTCAATGTATATCAGGCTTTAAAGTCCACATTTTAAATCACTCTCCTATACTGCCTCTGCAGAAAGTTCTCAGTACATGGTCATTATTATTATCATTATCGAGCCCAGAAATAACTATTTGAAAACCCGCATTTTCCAGTTCTGCTCTACATTCCTTCTGTTTCTCTCAGAAAGAAAACAAAGCTGGAAAGAAAAGATAAAGAAAGCAAGAGAAGTTCTTGTGGACTTGGTATAGAAGTCACATCCCTGGGTGAGCAACATGCATGTGGGCGCTTCCACGTGCAAGCAATTAGAGGATTTTGTAGTGCAGTGTTTAAGCCAGTGTCAAGCAGAGGCTGACAAATTTCAGACAAAAATCATAAAATGGTGATTAGACTAAAAAGAATCAGAATGGTAAAACACGTAGAGTCTTGTTTATAGATTTATGGTTCTTCTGTGCATTTATATCAAAATCCAGTTTTAATCTAGCTTTGCCATGAATTTGTAAAATAAAGGAGAGGGTGGAATGGCAAAGGATGATCATGCCCAGGTAGTTAAGGACAGTGGCCTCTCCACTGGCAGAACCTCCACTGCTCCCATTGGGTGACAGAAAGTCCAAGATGTACACTACGTGATGGTTTAGAGTCCATTTGATTTGGAGGCCTGGTGGTCTGTGTTAATATCCTGATGCTACAGCTTACTAGCTATCTAACTTTGGCCAAGTATACTTAGCTATTCTTGTCTTAGTTTCTCAGAAGAGATGGGCATAATAAATTTTATCTACCTTATAGGGTCATTGTGTTTCTTAAAAAGGCACTAACCCCATCCTGAGGGCCCCACTCTTATGACCTCATTGAAAGCTAATTACTTACCAGAAGCTTCACCTCCAAATACTATCAAATGGGGTGGGAGGAGGCTAGGAATTCAGCATATTAATTTCAGGGTGATATACACATTCAATCCCTAATGTTAGTAAATATAAAAATTAAGAGGATTGTTTTGTGTTGTGGTAAATACTATGAAGAAAATGTTTTGTAAGAGTGCACTTGTCGTCACATGTACCAAGAGGTGAGGGTAGAAGATGAAAGTTGGAAAATGGACAGGGACTAGGGTGAGAATGATGGTTAATCAGCTTTGCATTGCTATGATCAAAATATCCACCCAGAAACAACTTAGAGGAGGAAAAGTTGGTTTTAGGCTTACAGTTTCAGAGGTTTAGTCCACAGTCGGCTGAGTCCATTGCTCTGGGCCCAAGGTAAGCACAACAGGGTCTGCAGGGAAGATGAACCCTTTCAGGGCATGTTCCCAGTGACCCACCTCCTCTAGCTGCACCCACCTGCCTAGTTATCACCCAGTCAGTCCGTTCAAACTAGGATGAACTAATCGGGTCACAGCTCTCATAAGCCAAGCATTTACCTCTGAATATTCCTGAATTAACACAGGAACTTTTGGAAGACACCTTATGTCCAAGAGGGAATTTTTATCCTAAGTACAGAGGGAAACAACTAGAGGACTTTTAACAAGAACGAGACATGCCCTGGTTGGTGTTTCAAACTTGACATTACCGTACTTCTGTGCTTTCTGCTCTAGAAAGATTCATTTCTATCTTCTTCTTTTTTGGGGTGGAGAGTCATATCTAAGGTGTTTACTTTATGCCAGGCATATGCCAACCACCTGTGTACATTTTTGATAGAAAGCTAAATTGGAAATTTCAACAGAGGGAGGAAATATACTATAGGTATGAAATTCCAAAGGAAACACCAGGCCAAATACAGATTTTCAAAGAGGTTGGGTGGAATGAAAACTTATTAGGAGGATATAAAAGAACAAGAAGAGTGAACTTATGAATAGGATTTCTTTGGAGAGAGCTACTTCCAAATCTCTCCTCTTCTTTCCTCCAATGATGGCTTCGTAGGACCACTTGGAGGGTGGATTGCATGCTCTGGTGTTTTGGGGGCACATTGAGACTGGGCTTAAGTTGAGAAAGTAGGAAAGAGGGAGAGGGGCCAAGACCAAGGGAGGAGAAAGTAGGGAAGTCATTCAAAGGTACGTGCAGGTGGACCAGAGGTGCGCACTGTGGTTGGATTGTTCGTTCTGGGGCTGTGTTAAAGGGACTCTGCCCAAGAGGACCATTGAGAAGAATTATATTCTTCATGAAATGATTCCTGGCTTGCAGAAAGGAGAAGATTTGAAGTCAAGTCAAATTTGCTGGAACTGGACTTTCCAATTTCTGAGTTGAGACTCATTTGACATGTGATTGGAGGATGTGTTACTATCTGAGGACACATCATGGGCTGTGCTTCAGACACTGAGGGCAAAGCCAAAGCTCCCCCTACTGAAGACATTTTCTTTTTTTGACAAGAAAAGATGTCATTTTAATGTGTAGTTCTCTTATGATCAAAGTGGAATATCTTTTTTTAAAATTTATTTTTTTAAATGCATTTCAAGTCATAGTACATACATACTGAAGACATTTTAAAGGGAAGTATTGAGTTTTGATTAGAAACCCTGAACCACTCCAGCATTGCTGGTTCTGTAGTATGTTATTTGCTCCTCTAAGAGGTGGATATTCTTAACCCTGTCATAGGAGTGAGGAAGCTAAGAGTTTCTACTGATCAGCATGAAGTTACAACACAGGTCAGGAGTAGAGCAGGTTGAAACCTGGAGCTTCTCCTAGCTCCACGTCATGCTGCTGCACAAACAATACAGGACCCCATTAGACGGGCTGATAGTGAACTGGTAGAGCTGGCTCATGGGTGGTAGGTTTTGATTTTTTTTTTTTTTTTTAAGGAACAAGGATGTTGGCCGATGTACTAAGCCTAATTCCCCTTCTCTCAATATAGGACAAATTGAAAAGCTCCTCAGCAGGAAGAGAAGCTTTGGTCTCCCATGGCTCCTGGCATTGTCTCTAATGCATCCCAAGAGGGCAGAGCAGGGCCTGACCCTTTCCTGTGGCTGTGTTCCCCTGCTGGCATGAGCTCCCCAACTAGCTTCAGGAGTGGACCAGAGCTGCAGGTTCAGACCAGTCCTGTGGGCTGATTATACACCCAGGCCTTCAACCTGTGTCCAATTTGCTGAACTTTCATGGGCTGGGGTCAGTTTTGAAGGCTGCAGAGCCATGCTAGAGAGGTAACAAATGAAATTTGCAGAGGGCTCTCAGGTACCCTGAAACACAGCCTCGCGACCTTTCCTACTTCTGCTCCGTTCCTTTCTTGGGTAACGTCCTGAAAGCAGCTTCACACGTGTGTACCTCCACCTCCAGTCCAAAGCCATTGTCAAACTCCCATTGTTAGGATCACGGCTATTAGATAAATAAAATACTGCTGTATGTTCAAGCACGGCCTTTACAGCATTATATTAAAACAATAAATCAAATATCACAGACTCAGCGTTTGAGCCAGCTTTTATTGCATTATTCCATTCTCTCCATTATCCAGCTTTAAAATCCCTCCTCCTGCATTTATGATTTTGAAACATTACATCAGTTATGTCCCCACGGCACTTTAATCTAATTCAACACTTTAAGGGGTAGGTAAGTGTTTAGGACACTGGGCCAGGCTCTGATCATTTTATGAAACTGTTGTTTTATGGAAGAACATTACCTTTATTACCAGATTCTATGGTGTGTGTGGCAGGGGGGACAATCTGGTTACAATTACAAACAGCATTTTTTAAGGGCTGCAGTAGAAAGTGCAGCCATTTGAAGATGAGAAACAGCTTCCTCCATCGCTTGTCCATATTGGTGCAAGATGCTTAAAGGAAGCAGGTATGTGCCTTAGCCTGGGCTTCCCCTTCAGGACTTCATACTAGCTGTTGGCACAGGTAGTTCCTGACGTGACTCTGTGCCCTGAATGGATGCGAATCATCAATAGCACAGTCATCACCTCTGTCAAAGGACAGCCTTTGAGGACTGGCCAAGGCAGTTTGTTAAATTCACCCCAAATGAACTGGATGCCATTAAACTTTTAGAGCAGTGGGCGCTTTCCTACAAGATGGAAGGGTAGACTCTTGAAGGAAGAATACACTGTGCAGCAAAACTTCTCCTCCTTGCAGGGAAGCAATAGGTGTCTGTCTCCATCTACCCTCAAGCACCTGCCAAAATTCATGTGTATAGTTACTCAATAGCCATTTCTTTTATTTCACTTGTATTGGGGGTAGGGGGACAGTGTGCAGATAAAACTATTTTTAAACAATAACTCAGACTATGTCAGTAAGGTACTGTTTAAAATTCAAGTGGCCTGTCTTTTATATCCCATAAGCCTCTGGAAAGCTGATAAATGTCAAATTATTTATGTATTTATTGGGTCCACGGTGCATTTCCGAGGAAGCCTGGTGGGGCTTGGTTATCTCATGCTTTGAAATCATTAATAGAACAGGTGCCATAAATACATCAAATGAATTTCAGCAATACTTTCTGCATAATCAACTGTCCAACACTAGACTGTGTAAAGCACATCCCTTCTAGGGCTTTGCTGGATGGTTCTTTTAGTTCTAGTGTATAAAATGGGTGGGCAGGCATGTCCCAATGGTCAGCAGAGGCCTAAGTTTGGATGTTCTTTGGTGTTCCTGGTCCTCTTCGTGGAAACCATTTAATGCTACACAGCACTGAGCTTCCTGGGAATTTTAGCAATTGCTTGTGGGTCGAGGGAAGGTGGTTACAGCAGGAAGGTGGGTGCACTGGAAAAACCCGAAGAGCTGGCTGTTGGCAGACAGCACTAACAAGGACTTTCCGAGACCACACCAATCCCCAAGTAGGACAGCACAGTAATTCTTTCTCTGCTCCTTGTATAGACAGATTTCTGAAGTACTCAAACCTTTCTAAGTGAGCATGACTCTGTTTTTGAGGGACTGAGCTGGGCTGAATATGTAGGCAACCAGTTTGATTATAGGTCTTTCTTTTCTTTATTAAAACTGAAGGTGAATGTGTCCAACTTCTCATTAAAAAATACATTGATAAGGGAAATATATTATTTCCCTTTTTGATACCCCATCCTACAGCCATTCTCTCAAATGACCTGAACTCTTAACTAGCTTTTTTTTTTTCTTTCCCCTGTTCTAATATGTGGAACCCAACATTAATAGAACACCTACTCTAAGATAGGTACTGTGTATGGAATTAATCCCTATGTAATTAGTGAGGAAACTGACACTGAGATTTTCCCAAACAACCTAGATTGGAAGTGCCAGTACAAGTGTTTGAATTCTGGTTTTCCTGTCCCTCTAACCTGCTTGTCAAGGTCTTTGCTTGTCACCTGGTGGGGACTCCCAGAACATGCCTGCTCCTGAATTTGGGGACCTTTCTGAGCACATATAAATGTTTGGGTAATTTGTTCAGCTCTGAGCCTCACCCAGAGGTAGAATCATGCCAAACACTCCCAAACCACACCCACAATTTATCCATCTCTTTTTCATAGGAAACAAAATACCAATCTCTTCCGCAGCACCAGTTATGGGGAACAGCAAGGCTCATCATCAAACAATGCAGTTCAAGGCAGAAAGATGGAGAATGAAACTGGGCGTAGCTACCAATAGTGATCATATGCTATTTATCTGAAGCTTTTTAAGAAAAGAGTCTTGGGGCCGAGGGTGTGGCTCAGTGGCAGAGTGCTCACCTCGCACGTGTGAGGCACTGGGTTCGATCCTCAGCACCACATAAAAATAAATAAACAAAATAAAGACACTGTGTCCATGTATAACTAAAATATATTTAAAAAAAAAAAAAGAGTCTTGAATGGAAGATGACTCTCTATCCAGGAAAAGCATCAGGCACAGTGATGAGTAAGATAGTCACATGTAAAATGCATCAAAAGATTTCAAAGGATTCTTTCTCTCTCTCTTTTTTTTTTTTTTACTATCTCTTTAGTAATAGAAGGCAGGGACCTCAAAACTACACATGCACAAAGTCACGTTTGTGGAAGGACTTTGGAACTTTAGAAATAAATCTTTGGAAGAAGATTCTATGAACCTACTTGTATTATTAGGACAACTCCTCATTTCCCATTTGATAAATCTTTCTGATGTGCCCTCTCCCTTGAGCCTATCAGGAAACAGTTTTGCACTTGAATTGACCTGTATAGTACTCCTCAGATTCCTGTCTAGCCAGATCTATTCAGGTTGGGGCAAGGTATTTACTTAAGGTTCTTCTGGAATATTCCTCCCTTCCTGGCTGCCATTGACCACACGAAGGGGAGCATCCCTCACTTTGGAAGACAAGGGAAGTTTTCTAGCCTCTTCTTTGGGATTACACTAATGAAAAAAACAAAACAAAACAAACAAAAAAATCAAATGCACAGTGAAGTTGTTGGGCAAATCCTGCCTTTCTCTTACTTAGAAATCTTAATAATTTGGATGTCATTAATGGAGACTACCCCAAATCTGTCATAGAAGCCTGAGACATTACCTTCATCAATAGCAAAACCTGGACTGCAGGAGACATGCTCCACCTCCCTTGAGAATACATTATTTGTAAGTCTATTTGGCATTTATTTCTATATCAATAATCGATGGGTAGATTGCTAATCATTTAAATCTGATGACTAAAGCAGGTCTAGAAGGAAATTGACTTGCTAATTTGTGGTATTCTGTTTTGGCTAAAACATGTAGCTGTACTTCATAAGCTTGTATATCTTTGAATATCCAGTAAACCAGGATTTATATCTCTATGACTTGAGCAGAATCAATCTAATGAGATTTTTCTCTATTTTGATGTTGACAGTTTTCTTTTTATATGTTTAAATTTTACATTCAGAAATTTAATTCTCTACAACAAATTACACAGGACTTTCAAAAATATTAATAAATAAATGGCAACTATATAAAGGTTGGTAAGGGGAGGTAGAGGTATTTTGAGACTTACTTTTTTAACCTTAGCTGGCATTATAGGTTCAATAATTTTTTTTTTTTTTTTGGTACTGGAGGTTGAACTCAGGGACACTCGACCACTGAGCCACATCCCCAGCCCTATTTTGTGTTTTATGTAGAGACAGGGTCTCACTGAGTTGCTTAGTGCCTTGCC
>PVHX01000973.1:65540-94288 GCA_004024805.1 Geosciurus inauris
GACTGACCTCCCCTGAGCAAGAAGAAATTCAACTATAAGGGCTCTGGGCCTCAAGCTCAACTCTTCCCTGGGTTTTAACCTGCTGGCTACCCTGCAGATGTTGGTGTTGTGCCTCCATAATTGTGTGAATCAATTTCTTTAAGATAAAACTCTTTCTTCATCTCTATCTCCAATTCTTTCTCTATCTCCATCTCTAATCTCATCTTTGTCTCATTGGTTCCATTTCTCTGGAAAACCCTGACTAGGACAACAGGCTTATCTGAATGTTGACTGTTTAATACTACCTCTAGCTCTCTGCCTGGTACATTTTAGAAACTGGTTCTTCAAAGCTGTCTGAATGGGCCGACTTGTTCAGCTTTTAGGTCTGATGCAGAATGACATCAAATATAGTTTATTTACCTCTATTTTCAGTTTATAGTTAGTATGGTACAGAATTTAGCATGATGGTAACAGTTAGTAAACATTTGTAAGAATTTCATAGAAAAACTGGACAAGAGAGGGCACAGTAGTCCATGGCTTAAAATCAGAGAGAAAATAAACTTTTATGTTTTGGCAGGATTCTCTTCACAGAAACATTTTTAGGCAGTTTCTAAATGTCAGGCTTGAACTAGCACATGTGAAAAGTAGAAGAGAATTTGCCTCTCAGATTTAAATATGAGAAAATGTTAGTTTTTTAATGTGTTTAAGGGAACTTTGAAGTATTTAAACAAGCATAATTGGCCTCTACTACATAGTTCAGATTATAAGAGCTGGTTTCTGTGCAAAAAAGCCCTGATAAAATGTATATTATTTATTTCATTAAATAAAATTTTTTCCTTCAAGTTGATGGGTATAGGAAAATATAAAAAAATTGGACAGATAGAAAGTAGGATGGACATCATTTTCAAAAGGTGACTGTTACTGACATCATTTTGAAATACTTTCTTTTTGTGTCTTTTCCTGGCATTTGGTTTTTACATAATCATGTTATATTCTAATACTCAAAATATTTTGTATTAATCTTTTTTCTCTTTATCTAAAATGGGTATTTATTGAAAATTTATGAAAGTGTAACCAAGTTGTCCAGGAAGAACTAACTTTCCTAGAAATCAGAGCCAAAGACTGTAAAAATTAAGAAAGAAAATGTGTTATTATGGTTAGAATATTTTTTCCTCCCTGATTGGCTGTTAATGCCTTCATGTCTCTGGACTATAAAACCATCATGGCATTTTAAAGATGGTTCAGGAGAGTTGTCAAGTGCCCCAGTTCTGGAGCCAGAGTGCCTGGTTCAAATCCCAGCTCTGTCTGCCACTCACCCCTGGAGGAAATTTGGGCAAATTTCTTTGTCTGTGAAGTGGGGATTACCAAACTTCCTCTTTGATAGGACTATTGCAAGGATAACCCCAAAACATGAAAAAATACTCACAACACTGCTTAGCAATGATAAACTCTCCATCTATGATAGAAATTATTAGATGACATGGGACTGCTTCTAAAACCACATCACTAACGTATCTTGTAATGACAATAAGCCCCTAGTGTCACATATTAAATTTATTACATAAATATTTTAGTACTGATTACAACAGTTCTGTTTTATAGGTGTTGCCATTCCCATTTTGTAGATAAGGAAAATGAGGCTTGGGGAAGTTCCATAGCTTTCCCAAAGTCTCCAGGATAGTAAGTGGAAAGAGAAGCCACTGGGCTTTCAGGACCTCCTTGGGGCTTTTAACCCTAGGTGTCTCCCATCTCACTGTGTGGATGTGGGTGTAGCTGCAACTGGAGAAAGCAGTTGGGAGAAGGAAAGGAGGATTTTAAAGAGGAGGTCAT
This sequence comes from Geosciurus inauris, assembly GCA_004024805.1. NCBI lineage: Eukaryota > Metazoa > Chordata > Mammalia > Rodentia > Sciuridae > Geosciurus > Geosciurus inauris. Next base: position 67,350 of record PVHX01000973.1, read on the forward strand.
GGTCTACAGGGGCTCTGAAAATGCACATGAAGAATGGGGATGACTTTGGAATCTTTTAGTGGAAACACTTTCCCTTTCAGCTCTGCTACCCTGAGACTGGACTATGTGAAGTTACAACTTTTGATCTCTGCATTCAACTTCTTGTTTTGTTAAAAAACAACATCACTGGGCAAGAAGAATGTCTGTTCCCCATGAGGAATTGGAGGAAAGGATGACACACATTTGCCTTCTTCAGTTTCTCTGGGAGATAAGTCATCGCATCTGAGAACGGTAGGCTGAGAATACCAGTCTGCTCTTATGTATGATGATGTCATCTGCAAACCGCTTTTGAAAGAAACACCCAAAGTAATTCATCAAGAAAACAGCTTTTGACTCTATTCTTTTCCCTGGGGTTTATGAAACCTTAGCAGGTGGCATTTTGCTATTGAGCATAACAGGCTAGTGAAATTGCAATAGCTAGCATGTGGAGGGGCAAGATGGTATTGCTTTTTTCATAGAGAAAGAAGGTAACATGTATTAGGCCTTTTGAATGTCCTGGGTCCTGGGCTAGGTGCTTTATTTATGTCTAATTTCACATACATCAAATTTGCTATAGCATTCATTAATTCATTCAGCTTTTATTTATTGAGAGCCCACTAGTGAGCAGATAGTAGGTAAAGTGCTGGATTTACAAGGTGAACACATAAAGCTAGTGAGGAAAACAGACATGTAGATGCCCTCTTAAATGGGTCATGCTCTGAAGGTGCAGTGTGATGTGAAGATAAAGGCCAGGAGCCCCTTACCTAAGAGGAGTGTCATCCCTTGAGATTTTATAGCTGCGAAAATTGAGGCTTTCACTGGGAGCCACAGTGGTTCACGGCAGACAAATATTTCCTACCTATAATATAAACCAGATCTGAAGATTTGTAATTCATGTTTTAATCATTAGTTATATATTGATTATAGTTTGGAATAATGTTTTGAAGATGCTGTGTTGATAAAATATGTTATTATAATTTAAAAATATTTCCTACTTAAGTAGTTTAACAAGAGAATATATAGATCAGGGGTCTATATATTCTGAAATGGGCCAAATAGAAAATATATTGAGCTTTATAGATATCACAGTTTTTTTTTAATATTTATTTTTTAGTTGTAGGCGGACACAATATCTTTATTTTATTTTTATGTGGTGCTGAGGATCAAACCCAGTGCCTCCCGCGTGCTAGGCGAGCACGCTACCACTGGGCCATAACCCCAGCCCCATATCACAGTTTTGATTACCACTACTTTGCCCTGTTATTGTAGAACAAAAGCAACTGGAAATAATTCCTAAGCCAATGGGTGTGGCTTGTATACCAATAAAACTTTACTTCCAGACACAGCAATGTGAATTTCATGTAATTTTCACTTGTCATTCATATGTTAAGAAATACCCTTCTGACATTTTTTCAACAGTTTTTAAAATGTGAAAGCTTTCTTTGTTTCTGGGCCACACATGAACAGTTGGTGGGTTGGATTTAGCCTGGGGCCATGGCTTCCTGATCCCTGCTGAAGAGCATTGTGAATAATAGCTCAGGCTCAGGATTAAACCTGTGTTCAAGAGCAAGTTCTGCCAATCTCTGAGCCTCAGTCTCTACGTTGGTCCTGGCTTTTATGAATGTGCCAAGCTCTTTCCCAAAACAGGTCTTTAATGCTCTGTTCTCACAATTGCTTCTGTTTGGAATGTTCTTTACTCTGAACTTTGGGTTAAAAGATCTTTTTCATTTTTCAAGTCTTGGCCTGAAGTGGTCATTCTCTCCCTCAATACTCACTACTGTATTGCTTTGCTTTATTTCCTCATACCACTTACTAAATTTGAATATATCTTATTCATTTAGTTGTTTATTCATTTACTGTTTAGCTTGCCCATGAGAATAAGCTTTATGAAAGTTGCAAGTTTTTAAACACTTTATTTACCATTATGTATCCAGGGCCTAGAACAGTGTTTAGCATATGGTAGGTGCTCAAAAAAAATTTGTGAACAAATAAAGTATAAGGACAGATGGTTTCTACATAATACATCACAAGACTTCTACATCACAGTATTCTGATGAGGATTCAATGAAAACAAAATATATATACTTGGCACAAAGATAAAATGTCAGAGGTAATTTTGCTATTGAAATTATTAACATATGTTCAAATGGGAAAATTAATAAATAGTAAAATTAAAATGAGATATGTCAAGTCAGGTCAGTTTTATTACAACAGATCTTTGTGATCATAGAATTGGGAAGCAATGTAGCAATTAGTTAACAAAATGACGTGCCTTTTGCTTTTGTACACCCTTAGTTTTTGCACATAAAGAAACTGGGCTTGGGGCTGGGATTGTAGTTCAGTGGTAGAGCGCTTGCCTCGCATGCGTGAGGCCCTGGGTTCGATCCTCAGCACCACATACAAAGCAATAAAATAAAGACATTGTGTCCATCTACAACTAAAAAAAAATATTAAAAAAAAAAAAGAAAGAAAGAAACTGGGCTCTAGGAGAGCTTAGGAAACTTGCTTGAAGACACAAGCTTTTGAAAGCATTGTGACAAGCACGATCTGTCTGACTGTCTGTCTGTCTATCCATCCATCCGTCATATATAACTAATTTGTGTGTTTAGTGAGCAGTGGGGAAGGGGCATACTAGTTTTCTATTGCTTGTAACACATTACCACAAGCACAGAGGTTTAAAACAATACTAATTTGTTTTCCCACAGTTTCTTGGACTAGAAGTTCAGCATGGCTCATTCTTTTTTCATTGCTGGGGTGTCTCAAGGTGGCTCCAATCTCCTCAGAGCCTCTGGAAAGAATCTGCTTCTGAGCTCACTCAGGTTGTTGGTGGATTTCAGTTCCTCATGACTAAGGACTGAAGTCCCCATTTCCTTCTGTCACCTAGAGCTCTCAGCTGCTAGAAGCTGCCTGCAGTACCTCACCATAGGCCTTCTCACAAGCCTGTCCCCATCATGACAGCTGGCAGAAGGGTTCTCTAAAATGAATCTCCATCACACATTGAATTACTTTTACCTTCTCTGCTATCAACTGGAGAAAGCACCCTGATAATTATTAGGTTGGGTGTGCCTTGGTAATCCCCCTTTTGATTAATCCAAAGGAGCTGATTGGTAACTTTAATTGCATTTGCACAAATACCTTTTGCTGTACATTTGTAAAAATATAATGTATGTAATATAACAATAATAATAGTAATAATGATAAGAACTGTAATAATGTAATATAGTCACGGGAGTGATATCTCTTCATATTCACAGGTTCCATTTACACTCAGAGGGCAAGAGATTATTCCCATGGGAATCATTTTACAATTCTACCTACCACAAGGGTATAGATGCTTTTAGTAGTTCCTTTATTTTTGCCAGATCTCCATTTGTGTTCTATCCCTTGGTTTTCTGCTAGTTCCTGGAATCTTTCTATATTTTCAATTAAATCTCTATAGCAGATAGGTTTGGGGAACATAGAAAAATGTTATTTGGAATCCCTGCTGCTGAGATCGATGAATGCCCTTGACTTTGAATCTACCACCACCTTCGCAGAGAGCTTCACTTTCCATGGGGTGCTCCAGGCAATGACTGAGTTCAGCTAGTGACTAAGGATGAGCTACTTTGGCTTAGTTCAAACTCTCTGTTGGCCTTGTTCAAACTTTTTAGAAGTGCTGTAGTCTGAGACTCGTGGCCCAAATGCTAAAGCCTTCATTAAGGGACCTAGAAGGACCACCTGGGAGAGGAACTCCCTTGCACAGGTGATGAGGTAGCTGCTTGAAACAAAAAGAGCAAAATGCCTACAAAGACAGAAATATTGTTGCTAAGTTAGCTTGATGCCCTGAAGAGGGATGAAAAATGGAAGGTAATTAACTAGAAATTAAAGATGAAGTGCGAGTGTCAAAAGACCTCCTTAATACTTTACAAAAGCTCATTTATCTACTACCTGGGAGGAATGGAAAAGGCTGTATAGCAGATTGACCAGTCATCAAGAATATGCTAGTGAGATGGCCACCAACATCACTATGAAGTTCAGCAGTGGATCCCATGCAGGCCAGGGATGTTGAAGGTCTGTTAATCTCCATGGTGATGATGGAGCCCATAAGCAATAGAGGTCAGGGGGTAGCACTTCACTCCTAGGAGCTAGAAGATCACAATTCTCATTGCAAGGTCAGAGGGCCAGCTCTCACAGAGCTGTGGAGGTGGTCAATACAACATGGCATTCCCGGGACAAAATATGTGATCAGTCAAAAGGGAAGCTGCTGACATCAGTGGTGGTAAAAGAAAAATGGCAGAAATGGAGAGGCAGGAGGATGAGGGTGTCCACTTGAGAAAATGTTCTAGTCCTTTGCCAGGTTCTAAGATTGGAGTCAATTTTCAGGTCTAGAATCTTTTGACCATGGTAAATATGTGCCTTTCTTAAAGGGACCTGGAGCTGTTTCCATGGATGAGTATAAATGGGAATGGAGAATAACCAGATACTTTGAGCACAATTAGACCCAGGGTCTGAGTTGACGTTGCCACACAGAGACCATAAACATCATCTTAGCTCCCTGTTACAGTAAGGGTCATAGGGATCTGGGTAATAAATGATGTATTGGATAAAGTCTGGCTCACAGAGGCTCCATAGACTCCAAAAGCCTCTCAATGGTCATTGACCTTGGCCAATGGCTGAATAGGGAGTCCCACTTCTGCAAGAGGTAGGACTCTTCTGTTGTGAAACCTGGGATGAAGAACTCCTCAACTGGCTAATGGGACCTTCCTTAGACTGCATGGAAGTTGAAGGCATTTCACCCAAATTTTCTTCCTCTCCTCTCTCCTTCAAATGGGTCTGACCTTCCTTGGGGTTTGCCCCCCACCCCCCCATTTCCACTGCTCTCTTTCCGTTTTACCTTACTGACTTTTCCCCCAGTGGATCTCCTGCATGGCCAATCCCATTTTGACATCTACTTGAAGAATGCAAGTTAGCACAATAGCAGATTGTTCATGCACATGGCTGAACACTTTGGAGTCTTGTTCTAAAAGACAGGGCAAATCACTTGTCCTTTCCATGAATGCAAGAAGCAAGGTGAAATGTGTTCATTTGGTGGTCATGCTGGGAGATGAGAAAATGTCCTGTATTTTTTCAAACTTTGCAGCTTGCTCAAGGGTTGGAGCCTTCTCTTCCGCTGTGTTGGTTTTGCCATAAGAAGGTCCTTCAGTATTTAGGGATATCATCTCTTTACATGGCTACTTCTTTTTGAAGGTATAACAAATCAAATACCATTCCCAGGGACTCAACATTGATCTGCTTCTTTCTGAGATAATTTAAGGTCCTTCTTTCTCCTTCTGACAATGTAACGACAAGTGCAGAGTTCATAAACTAGTTTATAAAGAGACTGGCTCTCCTCCTTGCTCCAAATGATTTTTCCAATGTCAGAATATAGAGCTGTTATTACCTGGGCCACTAGCAGGGCTCTTACCACTATGCTGTCTTGTGATAGCTATTAAACTCTGCTGTTTGGAGAGCTTTTTCCCCTTAATTTTTAAAGGGAGTCACAAAGAAAAGGTTAAGAGAGAGAGGACCTACAGAGTTAGAATGACATTCAGATATTTGGGGAAGACACAGGCTCTGATACCTGCTCAGAGGTGACAAGTCAGGTACTCTCTTGTGAGTTCCATAATGTCTATGTGCCTCAGTTTCTTATCTGGACAAAGAAATAATAACACTGCCTGTTTAGGGGAAGTCATTTTTGTAGACTCCATTTGATAGGGCTCCATTTAAGAAGAAACCCTAAAGTAATAGTGGTCAGGGGGCAGGGCTTTCTTGCTCAAACCAGGGGGCCACAGGATCAAAATGGCTGGCAAGGCCTTAGGGACAGCTAAGGAGCTTGACCCGTAGGAAATTAGCAAGTGCTAAATAAATGGTAGCTAATATTTAAACTTTGAAATTTAAGATTCTCTAGAAAATGCCTATAGGGCATAATTCAGGATTCAATGTGCCAAGGACAGGACTTCTCTCTAGTAAGTGCTCAAAATAACCAAAACCAATGAATAGATGGCAGGAAATCGAGATGAAATCTACATAGCAGCTCTGGAAAGATAAGAAGCCACCAGCGCAGGAATGAATTTTAGCCATTCTCTTTTGGAATCTGTAGTCTTTTTTTCCAAAGCATGAACAAAAAGAGGGAGAGGAGTGGCCTTGAAAGGAAACTTTTGGATGCTTATTCATTTAGTGAGCATATATTGGTCACCATATAACTGTTAGCCTCTGCTTGGTGGGAAGATGTGGAAGCAAAAAAAAAAAGAGGATTAATTCTTGTCTTCAAGGAACTGTCAGTTCAGTAATGGAAGGAAGCTATGGCAAGTTACAAGTTACTAAGGAAAATACTCGGAGTTAGGGAGGAGTTGGCACAGAAGATTCCTGAGAGCAAGTACCACTTGGGGTTAGTCTGTGAGTCAGTGAGATGGAGATGGATGTTTGCACAGCACGCAGGCTCATGGTTGTGAAAGAGCCAGTTGCTGAGGGGATCAGGGCATTAATCACAAGTTATGCATCAGTAAATGTACCATCCCTCAAATGAAGGAGAAAATGTCACAGACAATGTAGCTTGGGCATGAATATCATTACTTTCACCAATAAAATCTTAGATAAAATTCTTAGCTTGGGAGTATGTCCTACAGAGTAGGATTTCACACACTCAAATGTCCAAGGTAATAATGAGCACCTGAGGGAGTAGAACCAATGTCCTTGAAGGAACTTTTATGGACATGATTTATCTTCAGAGACCCATCTAGAAGAATAGAGATATATGGAAGTAGTTTTAAAAAAAAATGCGAGCCCCCGTCCTTCAAAGGTGTTGATAGGTAGTTTGGGGTTCATTTTCCAGTGGGTCATGGGTTACATCCCCCAGTTATGTAACAGACAAGATGGCCATTTAGTTTCTCTGGCCAGTCCGCACCATGGCCTTTGCTAACCCTCCAGGGGATGCTTTCTTCTAAAGGTGTTCATCCTTCCTGTGTCACTCCTGGGCCATTCCAAGACTCTAATTTCTGCATTTACCAACTTGTCCATAGGAGTGAGCTCTGTTTTCCTATCTTGCCTGCCTTGTGTTAAGAAAACCATCAATGAGTTTCACATTGTGTTTAGACCCAGCATGTCTTCTACTTCCTCATCAGCCACCCAGCCACCCACTCTTTCCCCACCTCCTTCTGTGTACCCTCTCTGGCTGGAATATCTTTCTTTCTTTCTTAATTCATCCTCATCTCCATTTGCATGAGTTGCTTTTATTTATTCTATAACAATTTTCTCCACCAGTTAATACATTCTGCTTTATTTATTTTTTCCCTGTTCAGTGGGTAAGGTGGTTTCAATGTACTGTCATTCACTTAAGACTGTTATTAAGTAGCATAGTGACAGTGTCACTTTTCTGAGGGTGCCTGCTGTATTCCCTGAGAAGGCTCCCACTGGTTTCCAGAGGCCTTGCCTTTATCCTATCTGAGTTGCCAGGCCCTTGGGGTCACATGGAGTCTAAGTGGCATAAATCTGAGCTCTCTTAAAGTCACACAAACACAAGCCCCCCTTCTGCTGCCTTCACACATGCTTGGATGTGCTATGTGCCCCCTATTCTAATCTTTATCTGATTCATGAGCAATAACCTGAAGACAGTCAAGGCTGCTGAGCTCCAGGACCTGCAAACTTTATTTTCCATTTTTGGTATGCTTGGGATAAAATGACCAAGCCAACTGATTGATAATCAAAATACATTTCTTTTCACTGCTATGCTTTTGCCTGGAGTTTGAATTTCAGTCATACATCAACCTGTGACCTCCACAGACCATACTGTGAGCTCATTGCTGTGACTCTTAGACTTGTTTCATGTATTTGTTTCCCTGACAGTTTTCTTTTTTAAAAAGCAATACATGTGAGCAATGTAAAGTTATAAAACATAGATAATTAAAAAGAAAATAAAATATACCTCTAATCTCTCCATTCAGAGATGTTGAATGGTGTTTTATCTACAATTATAGATATACACATGAGAACACATAATAATGTGGTGTGTGTGAATTACACACTATTACAAAATTAGAATCAATACATAAAACTATGTAACATGCTTATGTGGTGAACATCTTTTCATGGCAATGCATATTTATTTTAGTGTTAATAGTTAAATAATACCTCATTATATCCATGTAGTGTGTTTTCTATCATTGGTTTCCTGTTTTTATTTTATTTTATTTTATTTTTTTTATTTTTTATTTTTATTTTTTGGTACTGGGGATTGAACTCAGGGGCACTCGACCACCGAGCCACATCCCCAGCCCTATTTTTTGTGTTTTATTTAGAGACAGGGTCTCACTGAGTTGCTTAGCACATCGTCGTTACTGAGGCTGGCTTTGAACTCATGATTCTCTTGTCTCAGCCTCCCAAAGTGCTGGGATTACAGGCGTGAGCCACCGCGCCCGGCGGTTTCCTGTTTTTAGACATCTAGTTTGCCTCAAAATTTTCATTATATATACAAAAACAGATAAATATTTATGTAGTCTTTACTTTTCCCTAACATAAACTATTTCAAATGGGATTTTTTTTTTTTTTTTTGGTGCTGGGGATTGAACTCAGGGGTACTTGACCACTGATCCACATCCTCAGCCCTATTTTGTGTTTTATGTAGAGACAGGGTCTCACTGAGTTGCTTAGCACCTCGCCATTGCTGAGGCTGGCATTGAACTCGTGATTCTCCTGTCTCAGCCTCCCTAAGTGCTGGGATTACAGGCTTGCACCACCACTCCTGGCTCATAAGACATTTTTGAGGTTTTAAAAACAGACTGACAAATTGCTACCCCATCTTCCCCATTGCCCCAGATAGTTATTGAAATGTACCCTGAGACTTTTGAGTAGATAGGAATTTTGTGGCCCAGAGACAGATGTGGATAGGCTCTTGGAAAGAGGTATAGCAGGTGTCTGGGAACCTGAAATCTCTCTCTGAGTGACAGCAGATAGACCACATCAGTACCATTTTGCAGCTCACTGCATTTTGCAGAACACTGCCATTCTTCTGAGCCCACCCAGATTTTGGGGCCATGATGCCTTTCCTGTTGCCTTCTCTCTTTCCCCACAATCTTTATTTTACTGTACTAAGGCCTTGAATTGTCTGGTGTGTTCTAGTGTTAGTGCTAAGTTTGGACATAAGATGTCCTTCAAAGCTCCTGTGTGAATGTGGGAATGTTTGGAGGTGAAATGATTAGATGATGAGAGCTATAACCTGATCTGTCCATCCTAGTTTGAATGGACTGAGTGGGCGGTAATTGTGGCAGGTGGGGTGTGGCTGGTGGAGTTGGGTCAATGGGAGCATGCCCTGGAAGGGTTCATATTCCCTGTTGCCTCTGCACCTTTCTGTTTCCTGACTGCTATGAGTAGAACAGTGTTCTTCCGCCATGCCCTCTGCCATGATGCTCTGCCTCACCTTGGGCTCACAGCCATGGAGTTGGCCCACCATGGATTAATCCTGAGAAACTGTGAGCCCAAATAAACTTTTCCTGCTCTAAGTTGTTCTTGTCAGGTATTTTGGTCACAGCAACACAAAACTGACTAGCACAGATTCTGTGCCATCTTTTCTTGTTTTTCCCCTTATATGTGTTGAGACTGCTTCCCTGCTCTAACTTAATCTCTCCAAGAAGAAGAATGTTTCAGGTTCTTTTGTCAGTTCAACCTTGCCTGGCACCTGAAAATGCATACAGTAAGTGACAAATACCTGTGGACCCAATTCACAAGTTAGACCAGACCACAGCTTTGTCCTTACTGGGAATTTCTAGGAAGTTGCATAAATAGTAGAAAAATAATGACATGGATGGGAAAGGTGTTTTCTTTACAATTTCTAGAAAATACAGCCATGTGCTATGCTGTATGGGGAGCCTCTTTCTAAGCCTTCAGAGAAATGCATCACATTCTTTATTATCCCCTCAAGGAGTCATACAGCTTGCTATTTTCAAGCTGTGTTACATGGAAAATCGAAGCTTAAATCAAGTTTGCCTCTTGTTTTCACTCAGTTCCAATCTCTTGATTTCATTTCCCAAGTCAAAATTAGTCGGAGGAAAGGGACATGCATACTGTGAGTGCAGACAGACGGCTGTTTACCAGGGGAACTGATGAACAAGGAGGGCTTGACTTCTTCCCAGGCTCTGCTTTCCCCTCCCAGTTTAGATTACTCTTCTTGCAGCTTCTGGGCAAGCTACAGCCATTTCCCGACTTTAATGCTAATCCCAGATCACTTGGAATCTTGTTCTAGTAGCTTCTCCTTATCTTCTCTAAGAACAAGTTTCCTCAGTTTCCTAAGTCTCAGTGTTGATGGGTTGTATTGAGAAAATAGAGTCGTGAGTGGTAATAAAGGATATAGTTAAATTGTAGTGGTGGTTTTAACTTGATCCAGTACCAGCATCTTGAGTCATATATAGTCTATATAGGCTAGAGCATGTACACATACCTTCTCCACAGTGGCAATTGCCCCAGAGGCCTAGCTTTGTGCAAACAGGTAGGGATAGACTAGAAAAAGGAGTATGGCTGTCTCCCCAGTCAGGCTTCGGGATCAACCGATTGACCGAGGTTTGTGATTTATTAGTTGGGAACAGCCACACTCAAGCGCTTAGCATTGATGGATATTTTTCTCATTACATTTCAAATATAGAAAATGGTCCTTTCTGAATGAGGAATCTGGGGGCATTTTAGTCATTAGTCATGTGAAACTTACTTTCTCTCCTGGTGTTACAGAAATAAAAAAAAAAAAAAATGACAAGAACTAAAACACATTCCTGACTCTGAATTGCTTCTATAGAGAACAAAATGAAATGCTTAAGTTCAGTAACTCTATTAGCCTGGTGGTTTGCTTCTTTTTCTATTTCTATTTTAGTAACCTTGCTGTATTCAAATCTTTAATTATATGGGAACTAAGAATACTTGAGTGCCTGCTGTGCTGGGTACATATGTCTACATATTAACTCTCCAATAGGTCCCTGTGGCACCTATAATAGAATCTAACTCCCCTATCATGGTTCAAGGAGGTGCTCAATTAGTGTTTGATTGTGGAACTGAAATGGTATAAACAATGAAACCTCAAGTGCACATGAATGCACAGATATTCAGAAAACCTAAGGAATTTCAAATAGCTGATTTAACTTTAGATATGTCAGTGTCAGATAGGTACACTTAGTACTTGTCTCTTGAGGTGGCCTGGTTGCAACCTTGGCCTAACTAGAGGCTACTCTCAGAAGCCATGTACATCCAGTTGGATAGTCTGCATGGAACCATTGTCCTCCTGTTCTGATCTGATGGGGCACATCAGACTGCACATCTGCAGGGATTTCTAGCTAACTTGCAAAGTTGCCGGTGGCACCAACTCTTGGATATTTGGCTGCTTATTGCAAATGAGCTCACATTAAGTTTCTCTGCACTAATTTAAATTTCTTTATCAAGGTTCCTTATGGCTTCTATTATAAAAGTTATAGTTTCAGAGGTAATAGTTCAGTGGTAATAGTTATGGTAACTTTAATAGTTGCAAGAGTGGTAGATGCAATAATAGTGTCTACAGACTGGGCCTTACACTCTTTCACATTATTTCCTTTAACCCCCTGAAAAACAGGAGGTGTGAGCTGTTTTCTTATTTCAGATAAAGAGATTGAGGCTCATAGAAGTTAAGGGACAGTATGCTGCAAAGTCTGGACTTGATGTAGAATTACTAGTACCTTCCTTTTTCTGAGAGAATGTAGGAAGCTGGCAAATGTCAAGTTTCAAAAAGCAGGTCTATTTACTAAGAGCTGGTAGTAAATGCTGTGCTCTTTGAAGAGATGTATGTCTTTGAGTTGTCTGAGGTACAAACTTCCTGCTAGAGGAACTTGGAGTCATTAAGATCTCAAAGAATATAAAAAGGGAAAATGCCTCTGAAGCACACAGGTGCATGCATGTACACACACACGCATATACACACGCATACCCACAGAGCATCACCTTTTAAAGACACAATGAAAATAATTTATGCATGAAAACGTGTTTTTGCATTTTGATGTTTGTAAAATGAGGTGAAATTTACCCTGAATTCTGAAATAGAGTATTCTAAATTAGTCCCCAACTTTTATGAGGGTAGGGATTGTGTTTATTTTGTTCATGTTACATCCTTGGTACCTAGCTATGTACTTGGAACAGAATAAGTGCTCTATAAACACTGGTTGGATGAATCAATGGATATACCAAAAATGACATCTAAATAGAACATAATGGAGTTTAATGCAGCTCGCTTGTTTTTGGAGGTGATCTCATTTCAAGTCGGCGAAGAGTTTGTTGCTGGTTCATTCCACACCTTTTCTTTGCTTTAGAAAAGCGCGTCACTCTGCCCTGGATGTTCATGGAAGCACACGGTTAGCCATAAGTCCACTGTTGGTAAACTCAGCTGAAATTAGTCAAGTTTCATCTCAACTCCATCTGATTTGTGTAGCCACAGCACCTCTGGTTATTTTTCTAAGGAAAGGAAACGTATTGCTTGGTGAAAACCCACTAATTTAAATATACCTTCAAGTATGGATTTTCCATATACTTGGTAAGCAGCCCAGCCTATCTGTTTGGCTTTTAATTCTGAAATTTATTAGGTCTTTCTAGCCATTTGCAGATATAAGCTCATTCTTAATTGTTTCATTTTTATTCTTACTCCAAACAGTAAATCTTAAGGGCTGTGCTTCCAACATTAGGAGGGAATGTGGTAGCTATAGGAAAGTGTTCAAAACACATTAAATTAGCAACAATATAATAATGTTTACAAGCTGTTCATAAGAATTCATTTTGACTTTCAAAGAGTAATTGTGCGGAGACATTTATTAAAGGGACCCTCCAGATGGACACATCCTCCCCACCTCAAGTTATAGTCATAATATGTTTTCTTTGTCCCTCTCTGAGTCACTCAGGGTTGTGAAAATTCCATCTTTCTACTTTAATTATAGAACTGGTTGAGAATGTACTCTGTTGTTTGGCAGTATTATCAACACACTCCGTTTGTTTATGGCACTTTGAGAAAGCCATTTTAATAAGGTCAGATTTGCAATTTAAATGAACTTTAATATTTCTTGCAAAGTCTGGGGCTGCTTATTTATGCAAGGGGTGAACATGGTGGAAATTTATGGTTTAAAAATATGTTCTCCTGTTTTCTTTTCCAAATGGTGCATCTCAGGTGATAAACGCTTTCAACTATATTTATAATTTTTTTCTTCAGAAAAGGGCAGAAAATCCAAATCAGTGAAATAAATCATGGCTCCAAATGGGGTTGTTAATACTGAATTTTTCTGCTTTTCCCATTAAAATCTCTACCCCAAACACCTATTGTATGTATTTGTGAATAAATAAAGTTCAGTCACCATGCAAAGGGGGTGAACTCTTTGTTCTGCTACTCTCTTCCTGTATGACACAAACAAGCAAACAAAGCAGAACAGAACAGAACAGAGTAAAAATTATTCCCTGAACTTCAGCAAGCGACCACTTAGTGAATTTATTTAATCATATTTGATGGGCAGTACTTTAGGTGAAGAACAGGAGCCTGAACACTGACCTATGAGAAGATTCTGTGACCAAAAGTCACAGGCAGATGACTTTACATTGTTTTTCTACAATTCAATTATTGGGAGGGGTGTGGCTTTATATAAATTCACCTCTTAATTTAGTGAGAAATTGTTTCCTGATTGGAGTAAGGAGAGGCAGGGGAGCGCTGCTGTTCTTCCTCTGGCTTGAACTCAGGCACACTTCATGAGCTTACAGACACTCTTGTTGGAAACACAATGAAGCCTCCAACTAGGGTTGGAGGGTCTGACAAGGACTTCAATAGCAGAGGCTTGAACTTATTCAGCCACATTGGAATGGGATGACTTGCGCATGTTTTAAAAAAATTGTTTTCATTCAGTCCTAGGAAGTTCAGTGTTACTTTCATCACGTCTTTACTTTCTTCTTCCATAAATACTATTAAATGAGGATTAGATGGCTTCCATTTGCTATATATTTGAACCTCTTGTTCACACATGAGAATAAGTTTATAATGTAACTTCTCTGTTTCCTTAAAGATACTGATGTATCTGCTGAGACAAAATTTTACCAATACCTAAACCTCAATGAAATGATATTCCCTTTTATTCTTTTTTTTAAAGTATTTATTTATTTTTTTTTAGTTGCAGGTGGACAGAATATCTTTATTTTATTTTTATGTGGTGCTGAGGATCGAACCCAGTGCCTCACGCATGCTAGGCGAGCACGCTACCACTGCACCACAATCCCAGACCCTCCCTTTTATTCTTTCCTCTGATTCTTTCCTCCCTCCCTCCCTTCCTGTTACTACATTCAGTTCTCCTTTTGTGAAAGGCTCTTTTGAGGTAGGTTAACAACCCTCAGGCTTCCCCATCTTGTCTCTCTTGTCCCTGCAAAGCCCAGCCTCATGGAATAGTAGCCTCAATTCCACATACATTTTCTTGCCTCACATTCATTCCCACCCTGTCCATTCCTGGCCCTTTGCTGAGACTCTTCCTGCCATGTTTAGCTAGACTCTGTCCATTGGAAGACCTGGTTTGTTTGACTTCTCTTGAGAGTAGATCCTGTTTCTGTCTTCCTGCCTGTGCCTGTTTTTCCCTCCTCTTGTGACACCTTGGTCTCACTCATGGACCTGTGGCTCTTGCTGCTAAGTACCATGCAACAGCAAATAAACCTGAAATGTTCATGCTTCTCCAGTGCTCTGGGCCCTCTGACCCTCTCCTGGATGCTTTCCCTGGTGACCTCACCTATGCTTGAGGTTTTAGCTCAAGCATGATAGAGGAGAGGTTTCCGAATGGTGAGACAGTGGTTCTTGTAGTTCCTACCTCCATGAAAGACTCCCCAATCCTTTAACTCAAATCAGAAACCTGAATTCTGATCCCTTTCTTGCACTCGCCCACATACAATCCATAAGTCACCACTTTCTAGCTCTGAGTGCCTCTCAAGCATATCCCTCTCTCTCCATCCTCCTGTGCTTGTCTTGGACCTAGTCATTTATTTTTATCTTGATTCCTCCCTAACCAGTCAGGCCTCTAGACTCACTGCCATCTTGCAGGCTACATATAAAGAGAAAGTTCTAAAACATTTAACCTGGCCATGTGACTTTCCTGCCTCAAATCTCCATTGTTTCCACTTCCACTGCACAAATCTTTTGGTATGAAGTCCAAATTCCTTTGACTATCTCTTTGTTATTACTTTCTTTTAAAATATAATTGTTGAAGAACATGCAAAGAACATGGTTTGCATGATATTGATTCTTTGGAGGTATATATATAATATATACATATATATGTATACATATATATGATGTATATGAAAGGGTACACACACACACACACACACACACACACACATTTCCTACCCATTAGGAAACACAAATACACTGGTTAGGCCAAAGCTATCCCACTCAGTCCAAATGACTGCTGGTCATTACTCACAGGTCCTTTTGAGACATTGTTAAATTTCTATGAAATAGATTTGACAAACAGGAAGCTGGAGTAGGTTCCTAAGGGTGGGGGCATCTTAGGATCTAGATATTTCCTAGTATTTTGGGACCACCTCCATGGACCCCAGGTATATACGTGGGGAGGACTATTGTGTCAGTCACACATGGTGGAGAGTGGCTGAGCATTCCTAGGGGATGGTGCCTAGGGGACTGGGTTACCCTGAGGACTGGGGGGCTTCCCAATCTGTTAGCTTTTGTCCTGTAGTTCAAAGCAACTGTATCAAATTAGCTCTGGATATATAATCCCACACACTCAACTCAGGAGTGCGTCAGAGCCCTGCCAGGAAAGGTCTCCATTATAGAATGCCCTTCCATCAGCCATCCACAAAATGGGAAAGACCTCTTTCAGAGATTGCCAAGGCACTTTGAGCAGAGAACAGAACTGGAAAATGGTTTTCATCAAAATCCTACGGGAGCTTGGAAGGGAATTCTGTGGTAACAAGATGATATGGGGTTCCTTCTTGAGTTGGGGGAGGCTTCTGCAGGGGCAGGTATGGAGAGGTGGAAGGAGCCTCTGAGGTCAGCGGGGACATCCCTGAGCACCATCTATTGGTGTTTGTGGATCAAGGACATGCAGGAGGAGGTTCAGGAGCAGGTCTAGCCCTGATACTTCCTGATGTCCCGGTAGATCTAGAGGGGAGCCCACAGCAAAGGTGCCGCTGCTGTGGGATCACTGGAAGGGCTGCTCACCAGTGCAGATCCCCATGTGGCCCTGCTGTAGCCAGGGCCTGATGAGGGACTTCTTGGATGTTCCACAGACACAGGGCGGCTTGTGGCTCTAGACATGCATCTTGAGGGCACTCAGGCTGGGGTATTACTTGTTTTAGTTTTTGCAGTTGAAGGTCTTGCTAGATAAGGGGGCTTTAGCCACAGAAAGCTCAGCCAGCTGCATGGACAGTTGACTGAAACCTGGGAAGGCTTCATGGACCTGGTCATTTATTTTTATCTTGATTCCTCTCTAACTCAGTCAGGCCTCTAGATTCACTGGTGGTTAGCATGCTCTAACCACCATGTGAACCACCATGCCCTGGGTTCATTCCTCAGTATGGTTGAAAGGAAGGAAGGAAGGAAGGAATGAAGAAAGGAAGGAAGGAAGGTCTGTCGGTCTGGCTGCTTGCTTCAACTGGACTTCTGCCATGGGCTCTCCAGATGGTGCAGAGCTGTGCTCCAAGGCCCGGTGCCGCCTTGATGCTGTGTGGTGATCCTTTTTTTGTGGACTTGCTTTGAAAAACTTTTCTTTCTTTTTTTTTTTTAAATAAGATCAATGTATGTTTGTATAGAATAATTTTCTCTAATTGTTTTTATTGATCAAGATTAGAACTTTGATTTTTTAATCTGGAAACTTAAATTTTTCTTTAGTTGTGAGCAATCTGGTGTGATTTTCCTCCTGTCTTTATTTTCTCCTTTTGTAAATACTGTTAGATGCATGTTAAATGGTTTCATCCAATTCACTGCACATTTGAAACCGTCGTTCATACCGCCTGTCTCTATACATGCTTTGTGCGTTCAGGGTGGTTTCCTTGGCAATGCCTTCTTCATTAATCTATTGTTTAATTTGCTTGTTGCATCTTCTATTTTAGTGCCCATGGTTTTTCATGTTTGCGATCTTCTTGGATTCTATTAAAAATCCAATTATTTTACAACTTAGTGTCCTATTCTAACATTAGCAATTCTTTCTTTAGTTCTCTTTAATGATTTTCAACATACCAGGTTTTAGGATTTAGGTATTATTGGCATTTCTAGTCATTGGAATGCGGATTCTACTATTTGCTATAACCACTGATTCTTCTGAAGGATTGCACATGTCTTAAGATTTTTTTAAAGTTTGATTATGAATTTATCTTAATCATGGAGGTTTTTCTCGGTGGGAGTCTTATTTGGGTTGTGTGATTATCTACTCAAGAATAGGTTTGCATTTTTTCCCCTAAGGGACCCAGACATTTCCCTGGTCCATGATCTTTTTAATAAAATATATTTAAAATAATTTAACTGATACATGACCAGTTTTGAAGTTGATTTCTCAGGTTGCTATTTCTGAACCATGTAAATTCAGATTCCATGTTTGTCTCAGTGAGAACTGGGAGATAAGTCTTTTAAGACACTTTCCTATACCCAGAGCTAGTGTGTGACCAGGAGGCAGAAATCCACACTACTTTCTTAGTAAGCAAGATACTTCCTCACCTGGCCACCGTCCTCTCTGGGGTCCCAGTCTTTGTTTCTCCTGTATATGAGACCTTTCCTGCTTCTATGTATAAGACACTGCTTATAGGCTTTATAGGACACTGCTTTGTCACACCACTGGGCCTGTTTACTGTGCTCCAAATGTCTAGCATACTGTTTTCTCTCTTCACTGTCCACTTGGTGTCTACACAGTCTAGAGTGCATATTGGACCTCATTTCTCCTAGAACTTTTCGCTGGACTCTCTAATCTGAATTGGAGGCCTGGCCTAGGTGGTCTCTCAGCATCCTGTGAATATTTTTCTCAAACTTTTTCATGATGTAATTCAATAATTTCTTTGTCTTCCCATCTCCTTCTCCCTTGCACCAGATTACAGAAGAGAATGGTTAAAGAGAGGGCCAGGTCTGATTCACTTCTGACCCTGTTATTGATTTATAACAGTTTATCTTCAGTGTCTTCTTTAAAAAGGGTTAAAATAATCTGGATTCACTAAGTGTTGCTGTTAAATTTGTGTCGTAGAAAGATCACCTTGGTACCACTTCAACGTTAAAGGAGGGCAATTCATGGAAAAGTGTTTTAGTCAGCTTTTTTGTCACTGTGACCAAAAGATCTAACAAAAAACAATTTTAGAGGAAGAAGTTTATTTGATACTGATGGTTTCAGAGGTCTTTGTTCTGTGCCTGAGGAGAGGCAGATCATCATGGTGGAAAGGTATGGAGGGGGAGAAGAGCTCAGGACATGATAATCAGAAAGCAGAGAGAGAGCAAGCTGCTCACCAGGGACAAGATATATACTTGAAAGGCACGGCTTCAGTGACTTGCCTCCTTCAGCCCTACCCTACTTGCCTACAATTAGCACCCAGTTAATCGCTATCAGTAGATGAATGCACTGATTAGGTTAAGGCTCTCTTGACCCAATCATTTCACCTCTAAGCTTTCTTGCATGGACTCACACATTATCTTTTGTGGGAGACCTCATATCTAAACTGTAACAATAGGGTAACTACCTGTTGGACTGTTGGAATAACCTGGGAGTCTGGAGCCAACACACTCATGGATTGTGTTGGAGATGGAAATGGAGAGGTAGAGAGAGTATGGATTCTGTAGATGTTTGAAAAGTGTCATCACTAGTATTTGGGGTTAAGGGAGATGCAGGATTTAGGATTTTCCCTATGTTTCTAGCATGAATGATAGTGTGTAGTGATACCGTTAATTGAGACAGGAAATCATGCAGAGAATGGGCTCAGGCAAGGATAGAATTTGGAAGGGGAAGAAAAGAATCTTGGTTTTGAACATACTGCTTTTGAAGTGTTTCTGATGAATATAGTCAGGAAGGACTGGAAAATATCACTTGGAGGTCAGAAGAGGTTTAACCAGACAGTACTTATGACCACGTAAGTGGTAGTTGAAGCCATGGAAATAGAAGAGCTTCTTTAAAAGGGTCATAAGGTGTAAAAAAGGAAGAGAAAAAGTTCAAATTGTAGAGTAAATTAAGGTATGATAGCAGGCAGAGGGACAAGAAAAAAGAAAGGAGTCAGAAAAAGGTATTCTAGGACACCGGAGGAGAGTGTTCTACTAGAAGGGAAGGGAGAAGAAAATGCCAGCAAGAGATACAGGTTCAACTGGGTTAAATTCTACACGTGCTGATTTCAGCCCTCACTGGTCAACTGTGAGTGTGGTTGAAGGCAGAATTTATGTGACCTGTCTTTGTGTAGGCTCCCTTGTGGCACCTCACATAGTAGAAGGCCATAAAGTTATGCATTCATGAATGAATTCATAAAGGGCATCGAGGGTATAGTTTTACACTAGATTTGGAAACATTGTTCAACAAGTCAATTCCAAAGACAGAGAATATGTGATTAAATTCTGCCTCTTTGAAGTCATTTATGCTGTTGAATTAAACTCAGATTCAGCCTGATCTTCAAGGCCTTCCAGCTTCTGTCTTAACTCATTTCCCTTTAACGTCTCTCATTTACACTCATTCACGTCCAGGCCATGGCATCTGCGTGCTGACTATCCTGAGTGGACCTGGAGTCCACACAGACTAACACCTCTCTGTCTGCAAAGTCTCCTTCCCCATCCCGATTTGCTTATTTTTCCTTTTAAATTCTACTTCCCTTAGGAAGCCTTTCCAGAGTTCCTAACACCAGTTGTGATCTCTTCATCCTATGAATGTCCATAATCTCATATCTGCAATACTCTTTATATCATCTTTGGCATTGTGTTTTTATTTTCCTCTGTGTGTATGTGTCATTTGACCCATCCCATGTGCACTGTTACTCCCTGGAGGGTAAACATCAAACCATCTTCATCTTTGGGGGCACCAAAGTGTCTCAGATCATGACTTCAAAATAGATATTTGCTGGAGAGCTGATAAATGGATGGAGAAATGTGAAGTTGCCACAGACACTAAGATTAATATTTAACAAATATGATAGTTAATTTCAGTTGGATTGAGTTACAGGGTCCCCACATTTAACGTTATTCCTGGGTATTGTTGTGAGGGTATTTCCAGGCGAGGTTACCATTTGAAGTGGTGGACTAAGTGAAGAAAGTCCATCTTCCTACAGTGGCTGGGCATTGTCCAGTCCATTGAGGGCCTGAATAGAACAAGAAGCAGAAGAAAGGTGGATTTGTCCCCTTCCTGTCTGCCTAGTTGAGCTGGTATAGCAACGTTCTCCTGCCCTTGGGTTGGGAGTTATACCCTCAGCTCCCCATCTCAGGCCTTCAGGTTCAAACTGGTAATTACATCTTTGGCTCTCTTTGCATATGGTCAGACTTCTCAGTATCCATAACTATGATGAGTCAATTTCTCACAATAAATTCCCCTCTCTCCCTCTCTCTTTCTACACCCACACATATACACACACACACACACACCCTATCCACACCAGTATCCTAGTGGTTGTGATTCTCTGGAGAACACTATGGAACCAGCCTTATTCAGAACAACACTCAGGGCAGCATTTCCAAATGCCTGCCAGAGTATGACCTCAGTAGATGTGTAGAGTGGAAACCTGGCCTCTTGTGTCCACCAGTTGAGTTAGCTGCCAAGTGCTCACGTGAGTACCTAGGAGATATCACCTGGATAGTTTTAGAATGTTTATTTGGAAGCCACGGGAGCCCCACTGAAGCTCACTTGAGTTTTCATGTAATTCATGGTAAAATTTCCTTCTCTCAGGAATGTCTAACTAAGGGCCCCTCCTTTCTCTCTTTCTCCTTCAGTAAACTTTTATCATTCATATTTACTTTTTTTTAAATTTTGAGACAAAAGGAACATTTGGATAGAAATTGTCAGTGTTCATACCTAGATCTTATTATCCGTCAAATATCCTCATCAGTGACAGTGATGGTGGGGAGTCACAGTCAAGGGACAAATAGAAAGCAGAACAACAAAGCATGGATCTTATGTAGGGTCAGCTTTTGGATATATTCTGATTGTAAACAGAAGATTTACAGTACTAATCATTTTCTTCTGAATCCATTTGTGTCCTTAAAGCATCCAGCATCTGGGAAGCACTAGCTAGACATGTGGTATACTGATCTGGATTATTTCAAGGTATAGTTTATATGTACCTAGGGCTGAATGAATGAGAAAACACCAGGATAGAGGTGCAAGTAGAAGGAACTCACAAGACTGGTGTTTTGTACATAAGCAGCAGTTCACTGCCCCAGCAGGTTACATCTAATGCCAGTTTACCAGGCTCAGAGCTTGTGGAGGCTCTTAGCTCCTCTAGAAAAGCTGCCAGACCAGAAAAAAAAGAAAAAGAAAAGAAAGAATTGCTTTTTAAATGACTTGATATATTTGCAGAGATCATAGAAGTTCAGAGGAGCAACGAATGTGTTCACTCATCTTTTCAAAAGAGGAATGATCCCTGAGATTACCTCTAGGAAGTTTAAGTGTATGGAGAAAAATAGCCCAGAACATCTAAGAAGTAATGGAATCATGAGTGAATAAGCAGCTTGGTGTTGCCACAAATAAATCATCCAAGACTGATTTGGAAACTGTTTAAAATTCACAGTGGAGGCAACAAAGTCCCTGCAATACATCTTGATTTGGGGAATGCATTTGATACCATGTCACGAAATTTTACTTATAAAATTAATTGACACTGGCTTGGATATGAACACTGTCATAGGGATTGATAATTTTCAGGGGATCTGTAAACAAGGCCTGGTGATGAATTGTATGACATCCAGTGAGGGTTAGTTGATTAGTAGGGGTGCCAAAGAGATTGGTGTTAAGCCTGATCATATGCAACAATGTTATTAATGGTTTTGAAGAGAAAGTAAAGAGAATGTTAATGAAATTTGCAAATTATACAAACTGGGGTGGTGCTGGAATAAATCCAATAAGAATGATGGATAGGATTTATTCCAAGAGATATAGACAGGTTCAATATATGGGTAATAAACAGCAAAATGAAATTCATTTTCAAAAAATGCAAATTAGGATAGATCAAGGGACAAAATAAAAGAAAAAAAAATGAGATTTTAGAAGGGCACCAAGAATGTAATTTGCAAATGTGTCAGGGTCTTTTTTAGGCAGGTTCCAACCTACCTCTTGTCATATTGAGTTGGAGCCATTCTTTCTTCATTATTGGTACTCACCTGTACCTTCCTCTGTAACCTCTTTGAATGGTGCATGCTTTTTTCCATCCCAGTGATTTCTGCAAATACTGTTCCTTTAGATCAAATGCCTTTCCTTTTATTTCTGTTTGCAAAAATATGTCTTATTCTGTAATATTCTGCTCACTGTTCATTTTCTTTGTGATATGGTTCTCTCTTCCCCTGAATAGCAACTTTGTCCACTACATGGAAATCTCACTTGGTAAATACTGTCTTATTGCATGATGGCTCTGGAGAGGGGCTAAGGGCAGTGGCTAAGCATATGGTCTTCAGGGTCAGAGTTAGGAACCCAAACATCAACCATATATGAGTTATGTGGCCTGAGGTGAACTTTTCTGTACCTTCCAAGTCTTAGTTATCCTAACAGTAAAATGGGCACTGTTGCAAGAATTCAATGATGTTTCTTTGTAAAAAGGTAGGCCAGTCCATGAGGAAGTAAGTTTTTCTTGTTAGTAGTGGCATTTGCTTAAGAATTTTCATTTTGTTAATTCATGAACTCATCAGTGGCAGGATATTTGTTCTGATTCTTTGTATTTCACTTAGTGCCTAACACTGTGTCTGGTGCATAGTGGAGCTTCCAGGGTACATGCAGGCAGCACATGAATAGGGTTCTTTATGAAGCTATCATAGCCATTTTTTTTTTTTTGCTGCATGTATTTGGGTTCAGCAGGGAAATAGAGAAGCTAGATAATTTAAGTGTACTCTGAATTTCTTTTACAGGTGTTCCAGAGGTGACAATTTCACCTCTGAGTTATACATTGTTTAAAATAATCCAGTAGAGGGTTTCTGGTGTCCCCCTTGAAGTCTGATGAGATCATGTCTGAAGCATTATGGTGAAATGTGGGCCAGATGTAGCCAGATGGGTCACAGGTGGGAGGAGGGGACAAAGCCATGGTCAAAGGGCCAGCAAGTCTTATTTATGAAGAGGAGCTTTGGAAATTATAATGGCATTTACACAAGTACGTGCAATTACTTGACATGTGGGAATTCAAGGAGGGTTCAGGATCATCAGACTTTATAATGCTTGGACTTAACAGTTTAGATAACAAAGAAAAGGAGAAACATGATCTCAATATTTCTTTAGACTGATTCCGATAGATCCCTTTGACTCTGGAATAGTCATTTTGGGTGGAGTGCAGGGTTCTCACATGCACAAACTTGCTGCAAACATAGAGATGAAGCACTGGGAAAGTTACAGCCAGTCATTTTCTAAGACAACAGTATGTGTTGTCTGACATGCAAATATGCTAGAAGCCACCCAGCCTGTGTCCCTGTACATTTTCCAGAAATCTAGCATTCATCATTTTTTTGCTGAATAGCAAATATCTCAGCCAATGCTACTTGATGATTATGGATCTGCAGGTCAGTTGCAGTTTGGGCAACCTAGGCTGAATATGGTAGGGCCAGCTTGATGCATGTGGATTCTTGGGACCACAAGAGATCAAGCCAACCCCTGTAAGCCCACTTAAGAGTCTGTACCTGCATCACATTTGCTAATATCCACTGGCCAAAGCAAATTGCATGGCCGAGTTCAACTGTAACAGACAAGGAATGTACTTAGTCTACATTATACTCCCTGCATTATTGGGAAATAATTAATGTAAAAGTCACAGGGCAAAGATCATGGGTGTATAATTATCCAACAAGAAGGAGTGAAAAATCAGGAACGGTAATCTGACATATACAACTAGCCTCTCACTTCTCATCTGCTGCTTATGTTCAGTCAACTAATGGTAGTTTCTGGTCCAATTCTAATCCTTCACTAGCCCTTCCACCACCTCCATGAAACCTCTAGAGATGACAGCTTTTCTGAGCCTTTTTTCAATGACTTCATTTTCTAGGTATTATAGTTCTGGTCTCCTTGCATGATTTGACTTGCATGTCTCCTTGCATGTCACCATGGGAGGTACCTGGAACACAAGAACCCCTCTGTGACTGCCCATAACACCTCTGTCATGGGGCATCTCTGGATTCAAATCTAGGATTTGAAAGCAGCCATCTTTTCTCATCACTTACTTTGTTGAACTTCCACTTTCCTGGTTGACTCAGAGGAAGGAGGGGCATACTTTAATAGGAGTTCCCTGGACAGTTTTTCAGCATAAGCTTTCTCTTCTTTTTAATTTTTAAAATTTATTTATTTATTCTAATTAGGTATATAAAACAGCAGAATGTGTTTTGATTTATTGTACACAAATGCAACACACCTTTTCATTTCTCTGGTTTTACACAATGTAGTGTTGTACCATATGTGCAATCAAACATGTACCTAGGGTACCATCTCATTCCACCATCTTTTCTGCCTCCATGTCCTCTCCCCTCCTTTGCCCAAAGTTCTACCATTCTTGCCCGTTACTCCCCAATTAGGGATCAGTATCCACTTATAAGAGAAAACATTCAGCATTTGGTTTTTTGGGATTGACTTTGCTTAGTGTGATATTCTCCAACTCCATCCATTTACCTGCAAATGCCATAATTTTATTCTCTTTTAATGCTGAGTAATATTCCATTGTATACATATACCACAGTTTCTTTATCCATTCATCTATTGAGAGGCATCTAGTTTGCTTCCACAGTTTAGCTATTGTGAATTGAGCTGCTAGAAACATTGATGTAGCTGCATCACTGTAGTGTGCTGATTTTAAGTCCTTTGGGTATAGACGGAGGAGTGGGATAGCTGGGTCAAATGGAATCTCCATGCTGCTTTCCAGATTGGTTGCACCAATTTGCAGTCTCACCAGCAATGTATGAGTGTACCTTTTCCCCCACATCCTCACCAACACTTGTTGTTTTTGTATTCTTGATAACTGCCATTCTGACTGATGTGAGTAGTTAGAGTAGTTAGAGTAGTTCTGATTTGTGTTTCTCTAATTACTAGAGATTTTGAACATTTTTTCATATATTTTTTGATTGATTGTATATCTTCTTCTGAAAAGTGTCTGTTCAGCTTCTTAGCCCATTTATTGGTTGGGTTGTTTGTTTTCTTGGTGTTAAGTTTTTTGAGTTCTTTATATATCCTGGAGATTAGTGCTCTGTCTGATTTGCGTGTGGTAAAAATTTGTTCCCAGAATAGGCTCTCTGTTCACATCATTGGTTGTTTCTTTTGGTGAGAAGAGACTTTTTAGTTTGAATCTATCCCATTTATTGATTCTTGATTTTATTTCTTGAGCTTTAGGAGTCTTGTTAAAAAATTCGGGGTCTAATCTGAAGTGATGATGATTTGGGCCTACTTTTTCCTCAATTAGGCACAGGGTCTCTGGTCTAATTCCTAGGTTCTTGATCCACTTTGAGTTGAGTTTTGTGCATGGTGAGAGATAAGGGTTTAGTTTCATTTTGCTGCATATGAATTTCCAGTTTTTCTAACACCATTTGTTGAAGAGGATATCTTTTTTCCAACGTATGATTTTGGTGCCTTTGTCTAGTAAGAGAAAACTGTACTTATGTGGGTTCGTCTCTGCATCTTCTATTCTGTACCATTGGTCTACATGTTTATTTTGGTGCCATTACCATGCTGTTTTTGTTCCTATAGCTTTGTAGTATAGTTTAAGGTCTAGTATTGTGATGCCTCCTGCTTCACTCTTCTTGCTAAGGATTGCTTTGTCTATTCTGGATCTCTTATTCTTCCAAATGAATTTCATGATTGCCTTTTCTATTTCTATAAGGAATGATGTTGTGATTTTAATTGGAATCACACTGAATCTGTATAGAGCTTCGGGTAGTATGACCATTTTGACAATATTGATTCTGCCTATTCAAGAGCATGGTAGATCTCTTCATCTTCTAAGATCTTCTTCAATTTCAGTGTCTTGTAGTTTGCATTGTAGAGGTCTTTCACCTCTCTTGTTAGATTCATTCCCAAGTATTTTATTTTTTTGAGGCTATTGTGAATGGGGTAGTTTTCCTAATTTCTCTTTTAGAGGATTCATCACTGTTGTATAGACATGTATTTGATTTATGTGTATTGATTTTATATTCTGCTAATTTGTTGAATTCATGTATTAATTCTAGAAGTTTTCTGGTAGAAATTTTTGGCTCCTCTAAGTATTGAATCATGTTGTCGGCAAATAATGATAGTTTGAGTTCTTCTTTTCCTATTCATATCCCTTTAATTTCTTTCATCTCTCTAATTGCTCTGGCTAAAATTTCAAGAACTATGTTGAATGGCAGTAGTGAAAGAGGGCATCTCTGTCTTGTTCCTGATTTTAGAGGGAATGCTTCCAATTTTTCTCCATTTAGGATGATGTTGGCCTTGGGTTTAGCATAGGTAGCTTTAACAATGTTGAGGTATGTTACTACTATCCTTAGTTTTTCTAATGTTTTGAACACAAAAGGGTGCTTTATTTTGTCAAATGCTTTCTCTGCATGAATTAATAAAATCATATGATTCTTATCTTTAAGTCTATTGATGTGAGGGATTACGTTAATTGATTTCCATATGTTGAACCAAGCATCTCTGGAATGAACCCCACTTGATCATGGTGCACTATTTTTTAAATATGTTTTTGTAGGCAATTTGCCAAAATTTTATTGAGAATTTTTGCATCTATGTTCATCGGAGATATTGGTCTAAAATTTTCTTTCCTTGATGTGTCTCTAC
>PVHX01000973.1:94388-238797 GCA_004024805.1 Geosciurus inauris
TTTTTTTTTTTTTTTTTTTTTTTTTTTTTTTTTTTTTTTTTTAATTTTAATTTTTATTTATTTTTCTCAAAAGTTGCATTTAAATACATGTTATCAAACATAACAGAAAAAAAACAAATTTTCAGAAGCTGTACACACTATTCACTGAAAATATTTGTTGAGGCAAATAGAAAAAAAAATTATTACAATCATAATTTTGCTAACTTTGCACAAAATTATAAGCAGATTACATTCTTCGTATTAAACATCTTTATATGCACTTTCAATGAACAGTATATATATATATATATTTATATATATTTTTTATCAACCATCTTTACTATACCCATTCCCCTTTCCTGCCCCCCACCTCCCCCCTGTCGTGTCCAGTGTTTCTCTATTTCTCTTATGTTTTGATCAGTAGGCTTTTTTTTGTTTTTTGTTTTTTTGGCACCGGGGATTGAACTCAGGGGCACTTGACCACTAAGCCACATCCTCAGCCCTATTTTGTGTTTTATGTAGAGACAGGGTCTCACTGAGTTGCTTAGAGCCTCGCCATTGCTGAGGCTGGCTTTGAACTCGCGATTCTCCTGTCTCAGCCTCCCTAAGTGCTGGGATTACAGGCTTGAGCTGCCGCGCCCAGCTGATCAGTAGGCTTTTGATGGCATCTTCCATTTCCTTGCTTGAAATTGATCTGTTTAAGTTGTGTATGACCTCCTGGTTCAGTTTGGGTAGGTCATATGCCTCTAGAAATTTGTCAGTGTCTTTGAGATTTTTTATTTTACTGCAGTATAAATTTTCAAAATAGTTTCTAATTGTCTTCTGTATTTCAATAGTATCTATTATGGTATTTCCTTTTTCATCATGAATTTTATTAATTTGAGTTTTCTCTCATTTTTGTTAGGGTGGCTAAAGGTTTGTCAATTTTATTTAGGTTTTCAAAGAAATAGCTTTTTATTTTGTCAATTTTTTCAATTGTTTCTTTTCTTTCAATTTCATTGATTTCATCCCTACTTTTAATTATTTTGTCTTCTGCTTTTTTGATATTAGTTAGTTCCTCTTTTTCTAGGGTTTTGGAAGATGTAATGTCAGGTCATTTATTTGTTGACTTTTTATTCTTTTAATGTATGAGCTTAATGCAATGAACTTTCCTCTTAGTACTGCCTTCATAGTGTCCCAGAGATTTTGATATGTTGTATTATCAGAGTTCTCATTTACCTCTAAGAATTTTTTATTTCCTCCCTAATGTCTTCTGTTACCCATGCATTATTCAATACCATATTATTTAATTTCCAGGTATTAGAGTAGCTTCTATTTTTTTTATCATTGATTTCTAATTTCATTTCATTATGGTCAGATAGAAGGCAAGGTAGTATCTCTATTGTTTTTTTTTATTTGCTAAGATTTGCTTTGTGGCATAACATATGGTCTATTGTGAAGAGGAATCCATGTGCTTCTGAGAAAAATGTGTATTTGCTTGTTGGTGGATGAAATATTCTATATATATTTGTTAATTGTAAATTATTGATTTTTTTGTTGAGTTCTATAGTTTCTTTGTTTAGTTTTTGTTTGGAAGATCTATCCAGTTGTGAGAGAGCTGTGTTAAAGTCACCCAGTATTATTGTGTTGTGGTCTATTTGATTCTTGAAATTGAGAAGGTTTTGTTTGATATACATAGATGCTCCATTGTTTGGGTCATAGATATTTATGCTTGTTATGTCTTGTTGATGTATGATTCCCTTAAGAAGTATGAAATGACCTTCTTTATCCCTTTTCACTAAGTTGGGTTTGAAGTCCACTTTATCTGATATGAGGATGGAAACCCTTGTTTGTTTACGCTGTTCATGTGAGTGATATGTTTTTTCCCACCCTTTCACCTTCAGTCTGTGGGTGTCTTTTCCTGTGAGATGATTCTCTTGAAGGAAGCATATTGTTGGGTCTTTTGTTAATTCAGGCTTATTATTGAAATATGATTTGTATTCCTGATCATTTTGGTTAATTTTGGTTTTTAATTTGACTAGGTTTCTCCTTTGATTGGCCTTCTTTTAGTATAGTTCTTCACTTTGTATATTTTCATTGTTGGTTTTCATTTCCTCCTCACGGATTATTTTTCTAAGAACACACTGTAGTGCAGGCTTTCTCGCTGTGAATTCTTTAACTTTTGTTTATCATGAAAAATTTTTATTTTGTCATCAAATCTGAAGCTCAATTTTTCTGGATATAAGATTTTTGGTTGGCATTCATTTTTTTTCAGAGCTTGGTATATGTTGTTCCAGGATCTCCTGGCTTTGAGGATCTGGGTTGAAAAATGTGCTGAAATCTGCATTGGTTTCCTCCTATATGTAATCTGATTTCTGTCTCTCTCACAGCCTTTAAAATTCTATTCTTATTCTGTATGCTAGGCATTTTCATTATAATGTGCCTTGGTATAGAGCTGTTGTAATTTTGTATATTTGGTGTCCTGTAGGCCTCTTGTATTTGATTTTCCAATTCATTCTTCATGTTTGGGAAATTTTCTGATATTATTTCATTGAAGAGATTGTACATTCCTTTTGATTGAATCTCTGTGCCTTCCTCTATCCTGATAAATCTTAGGTTTGGTCTTTTGATGTTATCCCATAATTCTTGGATGTTCTGTTCATGGTTTCTTACAATCTTTACTGTATGGTCAACTTTATTTTCAAGATTGTATATTTTGTCTTCATTGTCTGAGGTTCTGTCTTCCAAGTGATCTAGTCTCT
Organism: Geosciurus inauris; assembly: GCA_004024805.1. Taxonomy (NCBI): domain Eukaryota; kingdom Metazoa; phylum Chordata; class Mammalia; order Rodentia; family Sciuridae; genus Geosciurus; species Geosciurus inauris. Next base: position 97,109 of record PVHX01000973.1, read on the forward strand.
TGGTGATATTTTCTATTGAGTTTTTAAAATCTGATTTATTGTTCCTTCATTTCAAAGATTTCTTTTTTTTTTTTTTTCAGATTCTCTATCTCTTTCTTGAGGTAATCTTTTGCTACCTGTATTTGTCCTTTTATCTTTTTCTTTGGTGTGCTCAATGGTTGCCTGTACTTGCTCTCTTATCTTTTTGTTGGAGTGATCAATTTTTGCCTGTATTTGCTTACTTAGGTCATAGCTTATTTCAGAGATCATTTTAATTATGTACCTTCTGAACTCTTTCTCTGACATTTCATCTACTGTGCTGTCAATGGATTCTATTATTGTCATATCTTGGTTTGTTTGGAGCACTTTCCTCCCTTGTTTTTTCATGTTGTCTATGTGTGTTCCTCTATTGCAGTGCAGATCTGAGGTATTAGAGTTTCTATCCTGTAATTTTGTATTGTTCCAGCAGGTTACCAATACGTCATCTTTAAGGGGGATACCAATGTTTACAGCACCTAATGCAACAAATATGCAACCATAAATCAATTAGCTTCTATTTTGACATTTACAGTTTTGTTGCTATAAACAGGAATGATGAGTTTGGTTATCTTCTACCATATAGCCAATAGGTTTGCATAACGGTTTACCATCTCTAATGGTGGATGGGGGTGGGAGTAGGCTGTGATATTTATGAGGTAGGATACGAAAATATAGAGGTATTAGATTATAGTACTAGTAAAGGGGTAATCAAAAGAAGTTGACTATTAGCAGGAGAAAAAAAAGAGAGAGGCAACTCCATGCAAGACTCCCTGTTGCTGCGGTGACAGGATGTGTTAGTACACTTGGTAGAGATACCTCTGATGCAGCTGGGCCCATAGGCACCTTGGCAATGGTTTTCCAGGTGCTGATTGTTGTTCCTAGATGGAAGCGGTCATGCCCATAGTTGGTAGTGGCAGTTGCATAAAGCCTATAGGTACCTTGATGTTGGGCTTCCAGGCAACCACTTTCAGAGATTGGGCTGGAAGGATGGGCTGTATGATGGTGTTGGGTGGCCTATTTAGTGATGCTGAAGTGTGGCCTGCGATGTTGCTGTGGGCAACTGCCTCCTGGCCCTGTTTGATGTCCCATGGTGGAGATTACTGTGTGGGGAGGGCTATGGCAGTGGTTGCAATGCCCCTAAATGGAGGCAGTTTGGGTGGAACCACACATTGGTGAATAGGAACCTGGTCACTGGGCAGGCATGGGGCTCCTCTATGGGGCATGGTGGCGGGCTGCTCTGGGAGAGTTGGGCCCCTCAGCATCATCTTTCAATGCTTAAGAAACCTCCCCTTTTCTCCTATGTGGTGGATCCAGGCTGATTTCAAGAAAAGGTTATTTTCAAATTCGATCTTGCAGTTAGCACAGGGCATAGACTGAAGGAGGAGAGTCAGTATTTCAGATAGATAGAATGGTATGTGGAAATGCATACAAGTGTTAGAAGTTTCCTTAAGATTTTAACTAACAATAAGTACATATGTTTAGCCTATGTTTGGGGTCAAAAAATGGGCCAGCATGCCACTGGTGGGAGGGGAAATCTAGGTGGGCCAATGGCCCCTGAGAACATCTCCAAACTCATTCTGTTTTTCTTTCCCCCTCATCCACTGTGGTTTGGGAAATGATGGGACCTTTAGGAGGTGGGGCCTTGTGGAAGGTCTGTAGGTCATTGGGAATGATTTGCTAGAATGAATTCTTAAAGGGATTGTGAGACCCTGGCTGCCTCCTATTTTCTTTTGTTCCCCAGCTTATCCCACAAGCAGTTTTGCTCCATCATGTACTCCTGCTGTGATGTGCTGCCTCGCCATAGGCCCAATATCCATGGGTTTACCCAATCTTATGCTGGGAATTCCAACACTGTGAGCCAAAATAAATCTCTCTTTCTTTTTCCTGTATTGTTGAAAACTGAACCCAGAGCTTCACACATGCTAGGCAAGCACTCTATCACTGAGTAATACCCCAGCCTAAACTTTTCTCTTAATAAATTAATTATCTCAGGTATTTCATTAAAGTAACAGAACACTGACTAACAGTCTCCTCCTGTGCTTTTGGGTGGGTAAAGGCTCTCAGCTATTGCTAGCTTTTATTTCACTTCTCTTCAGGGAACTTCGTCATTCCTTGATGGTTTCCCTCAACACTCTTTCAGTGAATAGTTTCTCTCTAAACTTTCTTTAGTTACTTTAACTTTGTTATAGTTTGGACATGAGGTGTCCTCCGAATGCTCCTGTGTTAATGCAGGCGGTGAAATGATTAGAATATGAGAGTTGCCACTGAATTAGTGGATTAATCCATTTGATGGATTAATAATTTGAGTGGACTACTGGGTGGTAATTGTAGGCAGAAGGGGTGTGGCTGGAGGAAGCGGGTCACTGGGGAGTGTGCTGTGGGGATATATATTTTGTCTCTGGTTCCTATTCTGTCTCTGCTTCCTGAATACCGTGAGCTGAGTGGCTTTCTTCTTCCATACCCATCTGCTGTGATGCTCTGCCTCTCCTTGGACCCAGAGCAATGGAATCATGGAAACCTCTGAAACCACAAGCCAAAATAAAATTTTCCTCCACTATGTTGGTCTTGTTAGGTATTTTGCTCATAGTGACAAAAACCTTATTAACAGAACTTTCTATTTGTTTCCCAAAAGGACCCAAAGTAATACAGTACTCTATCTAAATGTGTCACTCCATTTTTCTCCTTCATTTGTTTTCCTCCATGTGCTCATAGCTATATAATTGTCAGATATTTAATTTTTTTGTTTTATGTATGTATGCATCATGATTATGAGTTCCACACAGATGGGACATGGCTTGTTTTACTTATCACCAAGTAGTCTTCACATGGTACTTTGTATCTGGCTCAAAAGTTTTTGTTGTATGAGTGTAAAAACACCTAAACAGGTAACAAGATGCTTATCTGACCCCAGAGAAGAAATGTCTTTAGGTGAACAATTGCTGTTTTCCAAGTACCAAGTCTGTGCCTGACCTCATTTATGATACCCTATGGGTAGATGTGATAAATATTTCTGTTAAATAAATGAAGAAAATGAATTTGGGAGATCATCTTGTTTTTCAAGACACACAGGTACTACGTGGCAGCTCCAGGATTTGAACACCATTCTGTGCGACTCCAGTTAGTATGCTTTAAATTTTTAATTTTATTTTTAAAAAATATTTTGTAGTTGTCAATGGACATTTATTTTATTTATTTATATGTGGTGCTGAGAATTGAACCCAGTGGCTCACACATGCTAGCCAAGCACTCTTCCACTGAGCTACAACCCCAGCCCAGTTAGTATGCTTTTAAATCACTGCATGCACTGACCCAGTGTTTGGCACTGGAAAGTAGCGTAAGCCCTGGGAGTCATTCCTACACTTCCATTGGGCTGCAGTGGGGAAGGGAACAAATAGCTGGATCAAGACTGCTGGTTCTCCAGAAGGACCAGGTGGGATGATCAATCAATTCAGACTGTGCAGATGATAGAACCTCCTACCCCATCATTTATTTTCCATTTATTAATGAATAATTGAACCTGGCTTAGGATTGTGATAGGGTAGTTCTCATCTGGTGAATTTTACCTTTTGTTGCTGCATATGTTAAGAATGTATTTAGTGATTTGCTCTTACGTATGTATAAGATGTAAAAAGAGGTTAATTCCATACTAAGCAGAACACCTGTCAAAAAATTAGGGCCTTGGTTTTACAAATCCCCAGCCTCCCTTTGATTATTGCTGTAACTCACACAGACAGAAGATAATCTTTAAATTATACAGGACTTCATGATTAAAATATTTTGCCCCTTTTTAATAGTTCAAGAAGAAAGAAGATGTGGCTTTGGAGGCTCAGTATCAAATTAAGTGATAACAGAGCCATAGAGGAACATAATAAATATGTAAAAAGGGACTAAAAAAAGCATTTCTAATAGGTCCATACCATAAGAATTTTCTATGTGTGAAATTGAAAGACTTCCTAGGGAAAATTTTTGGCCCATTTGCTTCTAAATTCACTTTTTATGCTCTTTTGTTATAAAAAAAATGTTTTAAGCTCCATTATCTCCTTGCAGAGGAATGTGATCAAAGGAATACTCTCAGAGCTCTGGAGCTTCCAAAATGCTGGTCTGGAGAAAACCTTTGCTGAGGCCAGGAACCTTCTAAGCCCCCTGCTAGTCCAGGGTTAGGACAAGAAGCCTCTGTGTTCTGAATTTTCCTCCAAAGACCAAAGCTGCCCTCCAACATAATCCATCAACAAAAAGAACTCAGAAATATTTATGGAGACAGACCATCTGGGCAAAGCCTAGCAGGTGAGAGAATGAAAGATAGCAACAGACCCAAGGGAACCCATAATTTAGCTGGGCAGACTGGACACACATCTGTCGTCATGGGTTCAGATTGGTTCAAGGAGTAAAGTCAGGAAAGCTGAAAATGACAGTGGACTGTCCATGTGGTGACTTTTGGGTATATGAGGCTTAGGTCTGGTGGTGGTCTCATGACCCACTGTGCCAGAAGGAAGAGTGGGATCTTCGAGTAGGGGAAGGTCTCTGGCGAGTTTGGGTTGTATCTGCAGCAGACAAAGCTTCTACCTGGAGTGGAGACAGCAGAAGCTGAGAATGAGAGACTTTAAATTCTGATGCTAACTTTGAAGTTTATTGGCCTCATGTTCTTGGTTTTTCTTCCAACTTTTACTTTACATCCATCTTCCCCAAATATTAAGGAGAAGAAAAGGTTGGAAGAAATGAGGGAGGATGAAAACAAGCCTTTTATTTCTCAGCATGTTTTATCTGTTCTAAGAAAGCTGGAGATTTGCATGTGTTTCAATGTCTTTACCCAAGTTTTATAATGATTGTGCATTATTCCTTTGCAGAGGCAAACCTGTAGACTTTTCTTGCATATTTTGCAAGTATTTAGGTAACTTTGTGTTATTTCAGTGGTTTTAAGAGCTTAAGAAGTGTGGATTTATTTTAAGATTTTCTCCATCTTGTTCCAAACATTAAAGTTTTGGAAAAGTGTCTTAGACTACTTAAATATCTCTAAAATGATATTTTATGGTTATGTGGGACTTGTTGGTGTCTGAGAATTTGGGTGATATAAGGGACAACTTGGTAAACAGACTTGACTATTAGATGAATATGTTTCCAATTCATTTGTGATCTTTTGTGAAGCAGGTTGTTTTTTGGCTTGTGAATCAGATTACATTTACATAGCAACAAAGAAAACAAATGAGCTAATATAACCTCTCTATTTTTCATCTCACAGACCCTGAGCTGAATTTTAACAGCTAATGTGTTGCTGGAGTTTGCCTATTTTCTTTTTTTCTAGAGGCAAAAGAGGGAGAAAATAATGATTTATTGAGCACCTTCTACATGCTTTATGCTAGGGGATTTAACAAATGTTTTCTTATTTGGTTCTCAGTATGACAATTAAGGTAGATATCACTTTAATCATCTATAAAATGGGATAATAACAATGCCTGTCTCTGAGATGCTGTTAGGATATAACAAGATGATGTTTATAAAGTACTTAGCTTAGTGTCTTCCTCATAGCTCTAACCATTATCATCATTATCACTATTTAGATTTCATTTACCTTACCAAGGTTATTTAATCAGAGAAGCTAGGAATAAAACATTTTTTATTAAAAGGCCAAAAATGACTCATGATTGTAAATAGATGGGGTAAATTAGCTTAGTATTTCTTATGTGAGAAATAGGCTATTTCTTGCTTATGTGAGAAATAAGCTAATTTTCAAAGGCTCCTTAAAAATTTAATTGTATTTGGATAAATTCCAATTTAGTTGGAGCTTTAGACCTGGTGTCCAAAGCTTGGTTCCCAATACTATTCTCCAATAAAGAGAACCAGGGCTCTTTGGATAGATGACTGATTCTAAGATGGAGGAGAAATAGACAGGAGAGCCTAAATCATTTTGCATGGTCAGAAAGTAAGGACATCTGTAAAAAAATAAAACAAAACAGAAAACACACTCCAAAGAGACATGGGGGCCAGCTAAAAGAGCTACTAGTGGCCAAAGTTGGAAAAATAAAAAGAAGAAGATAAATATAGTAGTATTGAATTATAACCCAAAGTTTAAAATAAACATCCATGACTCCATAATGATGCAAATAAATGACCAAGTAATTAATGAGGAAGAAGAGACAAATCACCAACACAGATGATTTCAGAATGATTTAGGGAGATTTTCTGTGCCCAAGGAGCTGGGATGTAACTCCTATTCCTTAAGTATAGGTTGTGCACAGTGACTTCCTTCCAAAGAGAACAATAAGTAATTGAAGGAAAAAAAGCCATTTTACAATTGGGGAAACCTGAGAAACATTACTTCAGCCAGGTGATCAAGGTCAACATCAACAGTGATAAGTCATGCTAAGAGCAAGCACCACAGAAAAATGGCACTTTACCTTTGTAATGTTCCTCGCCAAACCTAGAACCCAGGGTAATAACAGAACAAACATCAGACAAGTTCTACAAAGTACTTGACAAGCACTCCTCAAAGCCGTTCATAAATATCAAGGAAAGTTTGAGAAATTGTCACAGCCAAGAGCAGCCCAAGGAGACATGATTAAATGTAGCATGGTATCCTGGATAGGATCCTAGAACAGAAAAAGCACAGTAAGTAAAAACTACTGAAATCTTCGTAAAGCATGAATCTTAGTTAACATAACAGTAATATTATTTCTTCAATTCTAACAATTTTAAAGAAAACAAAAGGGAGACACAGACACAAAGTGCAGTAGCAAAGAGGAGAAATCTGCTCATCCGAACTGCCAGCTTTGTTTATAGCAATAGGTTGCCTTAGGTCATTGGGATCATTAGTACATTATTGTTCATTGTATTATTAGACAAGTTACAGAATCAGCAACATTATGTAGCTTATTTCTCAGTTACATTCTACTATTATAATATGCAATGTTAGGAGCGTTGTGTGGCTCTCAAGAAAGTCCATTGTTTGAAGTTACTGTTCCATGGGCAGGTCCAGGAGCAGCAGAGCTTGCTGAAACACTGTAGTTATCTAGCAAGCAGAGTTCCTTCATTCCCAGAGGCTATGTGCCTGAGATCAAGGTCGAGGCTGATAAGGTTCTAACACAGAATCTCCTCGTGGAGGGCATTGCTATAGCAGCTAAGCATTCTATGCTTTTGCATAGAAATATTCCCAGTCACTGGGCATCCTGTACTTTGTACAGAAACCTTCCCAGAAGCTGGGCATTCTATACTTTTGCATAGGAGTTGCTAGATACCAAGCATGCCACAGCCATGTAGTCATCAGAGACCCCAGTCCCAAACACAGAACTCTTACATACCATACTAATATAAAATTGAATAGTAGAAGAAACTGGGTGTGGGTATAAGAAAACCTTGACAAATTAAATTAACTAGAATTTAATTGAGCAAAGGAAGACTTGCAAATTGGGCAGATCAGAGGAAATTCAAGAAGACTCCCACTTACAACATAGTCTGAAAAACATTTATGGGCAGAGAAAGGGGAGTGATATATTCTTTAAAGTGAACTTTAGAGAATGCTATATTGGTTCCGGCTCAGCATATGCCTTTCTTGAACTTGATTTTGAACAATTGGCGGGGTGTGATTGACTGAAGCTCAGCTGCTCTGATTGGCTGGGACTCAGCTATTTGTTTCCAGGGCGAATTAATAGGTAGGTGGAAACTTAGTATTATCTTTGCAGTTTTCCTGTAAATCTAAAACTGTTCTAAAAATGTCAGCTAGTTGTACATAAACTTGCTGCAGTTTATGTGTCTGTAGATGTGCCTTGTTTAAGAAATATACTTTTTCTGAAATATACTTTGAAAGTAAAGAATCTGGAGACATATGGAACAAGGAATCAGTAATAAATTTTTTCTTCTTCGTAGTTCTTGGTTTATAAACAATGCTAAGTCCCTTGTGAAATAAAGACTGTTTATTCCTTCTACTTTGTTGATGGGGTTATGCTGAGAAAAATGAGAAACTTTGTGAGGCTGGGTTTGAGACCTTCCTTGAATGCCTCATGACCATAGTGATGGTATTTGAGCTAATGAGACCATGGCTGTGAAAGTGATTTTGTACTGTAGCTTGCTTAGCACAAGTCATTCATCCATCATGAGAATTTTCAGAGTTCCAAACAGAGAAGAGCTGGGGAAAGAATGGTATAATTCCTGGCTCCTGCAATAAGAACCCTGAGCTTTGTTTTGTGGACAAATGGGATTCACTGGTGAGCTCTTTGAGTAGGTGGGGGGCATGGTCAAAATGTGCTTCAATACAAGTTTGGGAATGGGAAGGAGGCAAAGAGAGGATCCATGTTGTGCCAGTCAATTGAGAGAATGGAGCTCTAAGCCAGGGTGCTATCCCTGAAGAGAGATAAAGGAAGGTTATGTGCATGAGTGATTTCTCTAGACATGAATTGTAAGGAATCAGATGTGGACAATAGGTAAAATGAGAGGAAAAATTCTAGATAACTTTAAGGAGGGTACATAGAAAAATCAATATCATTTAATAGGAACCAGAAAGGAAAGTGTATTGTGGGAGATGATGAGTTCAGTTGTGGGTGAGCTGAAAATGGAGGCCCTGTTGGGACATTCAGGTAGGGATGTCCTGCTGGTACGTAGTGCTCAGGCTGGAACCAGGGAGTGAATTAGGGAAAATGATTCAGAGAAGTGCATAGAGATGCTGATTCAAGTGGAGTACCCAGAGGGTGCTCTCTGAGGGAGAGAAGAACAGCTGTCGAGGTAGCAACTTATGTGGGACACTTATATGGCGAAGGTAGAGGGGCAAGAACTTTATGAGACGCTGTCTTCCATCTCTTTCTCTATGCTAGAAACTGAGCCTGGTCACTAAGTAGATCTCACTTCTGTCTTGCTAAGATCTTTTTTTATATATCTACTCATGAAACACCACAAAATGCAGCTATCCAGTAGGTCTGATCCCAAGTGAGCCTCCAGTTGCCAATAGATAGGGCTATTCTTTTGCTTGAGACCTGTTTTCACAAGGTTTTCAGTAGAGGGTAGAAAATCGTGGGGCCACCATGCATTTTTGTCATCCAAATAAGTACACTTGAGAGTGAAATTAATCATTACAAAATGGCAATATGGTACCCAGAACTGCCACGAGCAAACTAGATGCACAGTCAACCTACGTATCAAGACATGCACAGGGCCAGGAGAAAGTTTTGCCTAGGCCATTCCATTTCTTTCAGGTCTTTTGGATGAACTAATGGACTATTCAACTATCCTTTCTCTTTTTCTCAGAGAGTTCTTTATACCTCGATGCCTGCCTGTATTTGCCTGACAGTTATTTTAAATGATCGTGCATTTATTTAGTGTCTCAGTGTTGAATATGCTGGTGTTGAGTCTGTAAACAAAATATGCATTTCTAAGAAATGGTTATTTTCCTATTTTCTAAAAGATGTTTCAAAGGGTGAGTGCTTGGAGGACGAAGTCATGTGTGGTTTCATGTGTGGGTGGAAACAGTTCAGATGCTTCACAGTCCGGAGGTAATGGGGTAATGAGCTCAGGAGAGGATGATCATCCACATTTTCTTCCAGTTTTGCCAAACTCTCCACCACTTTCAACTCATGAAGTATTGGTATAATTATTTTCTGATAATTTGCAAAGTTCCCACTCAGGACTTCCTTTATCCAGCCCCACATATTACACCCAATTAGCCATGTTTCATGAGCTGCAATTGGTAATTAGCTATTACCCTAATACATGCCAACTCTGAAGGGAACTGATTGCCAAAAATACGCAGAATAAGCAGAGCTGACAGAATGCTGACAAGCTACAGAGGCGAGCGGAACGGATAATGGTTGTGCCTGTTGCCCTCTTTGCCAGTGAAGCATATACTAAGTTGCTGAATGAGGACTTTGATGTGAAAACTCCTTTTGTTCCTCATAAAAGGCACTAGGTTAGAGGAAAGCGAGTGAACAGGGCCTAAGAAAGCAAAGTGCCTCTCAGGCTTGCCCTTGCATGAAAGCTCTCCTCCCGTGGGTTTGTTACCTTTGACGTAAACTGATGAGATCAGAAACAGAAATTAAAGTCACTGGCAGACAGGACAGTTTCACTTGGAACTTTGTGTAATTTGGTGGCTTAATTTATGGCACATTCTGAAATCCCCTTACATGACATCTAATGTGCTTATAGAGAATGTGCAGATGAGACTTGGCTTCAAAATTTGGGATATTTGGCAGCTATACCTCTCCCTTTATACAATGGTGAGGTGATTGATTTTCATGTGTCAACTTGGCTGGGCCATGGGGTGCCCAGATATTTGGTCAGACATTATTATAACCTGTCTATGAGAATGTTTCTGGATGAGGTTAATTTTTGAACCTGTAGACTAGGGAAGCAGATTATCCTCTCCAATATGGGTGAGCTTCATGCAATCAGTTGAAGGGCTGTATAGAACAAAAATGGTGACCCTACCTTTAGTAAGAGGGAACCACTCCTGCCTGTCTTCTAGGGCTACCATTGGTCTGTCCCCACTTCCCTGCCTGAGGACTCTAATTGAAACATGGATTCTCCTGGATCTCAGAATTGCCAGCTGAAGATCATCCTATTTTCTCTGTTTCTCTGGAGAACCCTGACTTATATAAATCTATTAGTTTAGTAGCTTCCATGACTACATACTAGGTGGTTCAGACAACAGTTCTGGAGCTAAAAGTCTAAAATCAAGAGTCCCTGGGTTTGTTACTCTTCAGGGACACAAGGGAAAGGACTATTCTAGACTTCTCCTCTTGACTTGTCAAGGTCATCTTCCCCTGTATCTTTGCTTCATCTTTCCTCTGTGTCTGCCATATCCTACTTTCTTCCTCTTATACAGATATCAGTTATATTGGATTAGGGCCCAACCAATGACTTTATCTTATCTTAATTACTTCTTTAGAGACCCTGTCTCCAAATATGATTTCCTTCTGAGGTTTTGGAAGATTAGGATTTCAACATAAGAATTTAGGGGTGAAGGTAGGGACACATTTCAGTCCTAACAAAGACCCTTTACATGGAGTCAAGAGGGTCTTTCAAGCTCAGGCATCAGCCCTTTAAAAGTAAATGTCAGAAATAGCCTACATAGAGAGAGGGGGAGATTTTTAATCAGGGGGATTATAAGGCCAAATACCCATTTCTGAAAAAGTATCTTCTATTTTACTTAATGGAAAAAGTTGAAAGGATAAGGGTGGTTGAATGACTCTAGGGATACACAGTATGTGAAGGGGGATATAAAAAATTGCCTTTAGTTTCCTAAATGGTAAGTAGAGAAATTGTAGCAGATTGCTTGAGGGCATCTGAGTTTAAAAGTAAAGGCTTTTAACTGTGCAGTTTTTCTGTGAACCTCCTGTCATGAGATTCTTCTTAAGTGGGACACATGCATTAACCTCTTGTCTGAGTTAGGACTCTTTGATCAAAGGCAGCAGAAAGCAAAATCATTCTACTTAAGGAAAAGGGGGAATTTATCTGCAAGAATGTGGGTATTTTGCGGCAGACCTGAATGATCAAGTGACGGTTAAGACAGGAAGGCAGCCAGGGTCAGAAATGACTAGAAGCAGGTATTCAGATATCATCAGGCCTTTCTTTGTCTCCAGTCTTTGGCTTTTGCAGCCACTGGCTTCGTTCTTTCTGTTTCCTCTCCCTTCTCCCCACTCCTTTTCTGCATAAAGTCAGAACACAGACACCAACAATTCTGAAGCTTCATATCATAGAGCTTTGGCTACCCAGAGAACCCTGGACTGTCTTTAAGACACGATCTATAAATTCGTGGGAAGTATGGATTTGCTCTGATTGGCCCAGAGGAACAGTTGATTGGTGTTAAGTATCTGCCTCTGGACCACTCATTTATGGTCAGTGCTCAGGGACATGTTTTACAGTATGGCTGTCCATGTGCTATTGGGAGGGTTGATGTTGTTGCAAAAGAAGAGCTAAGCAGGCAAGTCTATGACTGTCCTCTTTACCATGGGTTAGTAGTTTTTATATCTTGGAAAAATGACTAAACTGTCTATAGTTAGATGACCAGATTATTTTTGACTTTGCTTAGGGATTGTTAGACTTTTGGGTCTAAGAGTTCAAACAATAAACAATCTGGTTTCTATGAATTAAGGAACATTCTGGGATAGTTGTGATGGTAATCAAGATACCTGTAAAGTTTCAACTTTTTCTAGAACAAATTAATGAACTTAAATAAGCTGTAGTAGAGTATTTGAAGAACTTTCCAGAAGCAACATGACTTTAAAATGTTTTTAGAAATAAACATCTGATGTCCATATTAGCGTGATACATCAATACGATGACCATATGCTTTATTAGCCCATTCAGGCTAGGTCTGAAAGTAAGAACAAGGCATTACTAAAATGATTATGCAGGGAGAACATGGGAACATGTATAGTCACCCTATGTATCTGGTCAGGGGAATATTTTTGCCCAAACCATTCCATCTCTTTCAGCTATCAGTGAGGAATTGTTCTTCAGTAGGACCCCAGATGGTACCAGTGCTGAGATCTCATTCTGAATGTCCATGGCACCTGGGAGGCCTGGCACAAACTGGAGACAGACTTGTCTCATCTGGAGAATCGCAGGACCTTTCACTGATGCTTGTCAAATCATGAGACACATGGATGTCTTCAGCCTTAACTAGAGTAGATACACCTGGTCTAGTGCTCCCCAACCCCTTTCCTAAGTTTATTCCCTAGTTCCCCTGGCAACAACAGCCATGGTTTATAACCAACTTGCCACTTGCCAGAAGATATGGAGGGATGACCTTCCCCATAATGTGACCCTAAATGTCTCATCTTATCTTCTTACTGTGAATTTTACTGAATTTGTTTCCCACTTATAAACATGGAAATAGGTGGGCTGTTATTCATTATCATGAAATAGCTTTTACCTTTTCTATGACTAGCATCAAATCAGACAAATATTGAAATTATCTAACTTTCACATTTCAACAAGGGAAAGATGAAGATGAACCAAAGAAAATTCAGACAGAGGCAGTCAATTGCAACATTTAATAGATGAGTTGGTGCAGCACAGAGACCTGTGATAATCGTGAATGCTGGAGAATTCAAGAACATAACTGTCATCCATTCTGGCTTTGATTTTGTATCATCATCACTTACGCATATGTGAACATTTCTGTTCTCCTCTGGCTCAATCCATTGATTGAGCTCATTCATTTAGTTTTCAAGGTGACTTCAAATTCAAGACCTTCACTATTTTTGGTGGACTGTTTTCCAGAACAGCCAGCTGGGCCAGGCACTATCTGGAGTCAAAATAGAAAAGTCTGTATTGAAAATGGGGGTTGCATTCCTTATGCAAAAAGCTAAAAGAAAGAAATATTTCTGTATAAATTAGTGTTCATAATCAAGATATGATTCTACCATCTAAAAACTTTCTACTATTAATGCTTCCTCAAAATACCTTAAATGATACTGAGATCATGTTCCATAGATGTGCCTTGACTGATAGTGGTGTTATATTTTGATAAACCCATCATGCACTGAAAATGTTGTCAATCAAAAAGGCATTTAATACACCTAACCTACTAAATACCCTGGCTTAGCCATGTCCACACTGTAGGGTATTGTTTGTTGTCCCTTGTGAGCCTGTGGCTGACTGTAGCTGCAGCTTGCTGCTTACTGCCCAGCATCTATGGAGAAAGTTGTGTCACATATCACCAGGCTGGGAAAGGATCAAAATGTAAAATTTAAGTGCCATTCCTACTGAATGAATATTGCTTTTATCCCATTGCAAAGCTGGAAATTCATGCATTGAGTCATTATAAATCAGGGACAAAAGACTTGTGTAATCATGCTCACCTTAAAATGTCAAGTATGGGCTTGCTAAGAAGACTAGACGCTGTGGCCCAAAGTCAATGGCCTCCAGTGGGAGGGTGTTAGGCATATGGTCCAGTCACACAGAGGTGTCCTAGGCATCTAAGACACCAGGTACTCACAGAATCACTGCTGAGTGATGCCTCATGCCTTTTGAAGTAAGTGGGCCTCTGACTAAGAACATGGACTTCAGAGATGGGAAGATCTGATTTCAAATCTACTTTCAATCACATACTGGACATGTGGTCTTGGAAAATTTCTGAGTTTCTAGTTGCCTGTTTCCTCAGCTGCATGATGGACATATTTTTTTTTTTTTTTATCCATGTAGAGTATGTGGCACAAAGCCTGGCAGGGCTCAAAAAATGGCCATTATCACCACTGTCATTGCTTGATCATCTATCCTGTTGCTCACTTCCATTCACCTTAAGTTCCACATGACATATTTCTTTTAAAATTCAGTTTTTCAAAATGCTTTGCATCCTCTTAGAATGGGTTTGCTTTTCACCTTTTGAAATGTGAGAATTATGGAACTGACCTGTTCTCCTCTTTTCCTTGGCTGCTAGGAAATTAAGTGGAATTTCGAATCATAGCTCTTAGGCTGAGATGCTGAGATGCGTAGCTGTTTTGCTCTGTTCTTTTGTTCTGTGCCTTTCTTTTTTGTTTGTTTGTAACTTCCTGCGTATAAATTTGCTACTTATAAATTGTCGTTGCTTCACTGTATGGAAGTTGAAATGCCACTTTTTCTGTGTAGTCTCCCATTACCATTGATTAAGCCCGGCGCCAGAGATAAAATGATCCAGTTGAATTCCAGCAACAACAGCAACAAAACATGGGAGGGAGGTGACTGTACTCCCAGACAGGCCTTACTCATATATTGGAAGGTTCTAGTCCCTCTCCTCTTCAAAAGGCCTCCTTTGCAATCTATTTCTTGTTTACAGGTAAGGTGCTCTTTTTCTCCATTTTCTTTCAAGATTTTCTCTATGTCTTTGGTTTCTGTAGTTTGAGTAGGATACGCCTATGTAGATTTTATGGGTATTTATTTATCATGAGATGTGGCTTTATATCTGTCATTGATTTCGGAAAGTGATCAGCTTTTCTTTCTTTCTTTTTTCTTTTTGGTACTAGAGATTAAAACTCAGAGGCACTTAACCACTGAGTCACATCCCAGCCCTTTTCTCTGTTTTAAATTTTGAGACAGCCTTGTTAAGTTGCTTAGGACCTCATTAAGTTGCTGAGGCTGGCATCGAACTCCATCCTCCTGCCTCAGCCTCCTGAGCCACTGGGATTACAGGCGTGCACCATCATGCCCCACCTATTATTTCTTCAACTATATCCTCTATGCTTCTTCTGCCATTCATTTTATATGTATGTATACCTTTTGGAATTTTCCACAATTCTTGGATGTCCTGTTCTTTTTTTTTCCTCCTTGCATTTTGGTTTGGGGAGATTTCTATCAACCTTTCCTCATGTTTGTATGTTCTTTTCTTGCCTGTGTATAATCCACACTATTCATTTATGTTAAATGTACAATGAATTAGACAATGTTCCACCAAAATAGATGTCCAGGTCCCAACCCCATGTACCTACTTGGAAATAGTATCTTTGAGGCACAATTGAATTAAAGATCTTAAAATAACATTGTCCTGGGTTTAGGACAGCCCACAAGCCAATGACTGATGTGTTCGTAAGGAAAGGAGAAGACAGAGAGAGACAAAGGAAAACACTGTGAAGATAGAGTCAGAGATTGGAGAGATGCTTCTACAGTCAAGGAAAGCCAAGAATTGCCAGAATATACCAGAAACTAAGAGACATGCCTGGAACAAATTTTCCCTCCCCAAAAGCTTTCAGAAGGAGCCAATCTTGCCCAAACCTTATTTCAGATTTCTCATTTACAGACTGTGAAAGAATAAATTTTTGTTGTTTTAAGCCACCAAATTTCTGATGATCTATTATGGAAACTCTCACAAACTAATATATAGGGCTTTTGATTTCTAGCATTTAAAAATCCTTAAGAGTTTCCATCTCTTTGCTAATATTACCCATTTCTTTTTTGAAGTTGTCTATTTTTCCCGTGAGAGCCCTTCACATGTCAATCATAGTGATTTTAAATGCCCTGTATGATAATCCAACATCTGTGTCCTGTCTGAGTCTGGTTCTGATGCTAGCTTTTTTCTCTTCAAACCCTATTTTCCTTTGCCTTTTAGCATACCTTGTAATTATTTTGTTGAAAGCTCAATGTGTTGGGAAATAGGCATGGAGGTAAACAGGCCTTTAGCAGGAGATTTGTATACTTAGACAAGGAGTTAGGTTGTGTTTGTGCTGTAGCTGCAGGTGCCTGAGGCTTCAAGTTCCCTTCCTGTCCTGGCTTTGTCTCCCTGGTTGGCTTGGGTTTTCCTAAATCCTCCTCCTCAGGGAGAGTCTGTATTTTGAAGCACCTAAGCTATAATCCACTCTGCACTAAGCGCAGAGAGTCTGGTGGCAAGGTATGGGTGGGGGAGGGGAGGCATTCTGTAATCTTATGATTAAACCTATTTTTCGGTAGACCTATGTCTGAGGGCTTTCGAAGGATTTCTTAGATTTTCTTACTTATTTGTTTGTTTGCTTATTTATTTATTTGTTGGATCTTTGTAGTTATACATAACAGTGGAATCCATTTTGACATAATTATAAAAGCATGGAGTTGATCTTCTTCTAATTCAGTCCCTAGTACCTCTTCTTCCCCTCATGTCCTGCCTTTCCCTAAGTCCTTTCCTCTGCTGATCTTTCTGCCATTTACCCATAATTTTTTTAAAAATTAATTTCTTGTTTCTTAGATTTTTCTAAGGACTGAGGTGAGGCAGGACAGCTGAAGAGGTTTAGGATGGGAACAATCCCCTTCCTCCAAGTGGGAGAAGCCCTGGTGCCTGGTAGTCTTCTCTCCTGGCCTTTGTTATGGAGAACACTGGCCCTGGTTCCTTTGCCTCTCTCCACTGAAGCACAGCACCTTCTCCCTCTTGTGCCACACCCTCAGCCTTCAGCTGTGCATCAAAATTACCCCGGGAGTGTCCCTATCACTCTAGGACTCCCATGGCTTCTCTTCCTGGTCATCAGATCTCTGTTCTAACTCTGGATTTATTCATCTCTCCAGGTTTTGGGGTGATAATTTGCCCTGAGATCTCCATTCTCTGAAGGGTCTAAGATAAATTATTGATTTTCATTTTTTTTCTAGCTTTTTCTTGTTGTCAAGATGGAAGTATCAATTTCTAAGCTTATTATTTGGAGGAGAAGAAATGGGAGGTCCCTGAACCTAGGAGTCTTTTCATTTTCATGGCAAACTGCATCTAGTGGAGGCAAAATCAAGACTTTGTTTTGGTCCTGTGGCTTGAACCCAGGGGCGCTTAACCATTGAGCAACATCCTCAGCAGCCCCCCGCCTTTTTTTTGTATTTTATTTAGAGACAGGGTCTTGCTGAGTTGCTTAGGGTCTCACTGAGTTGCTGAGGCTGGCTTTGAACTTGCGATTCTACTGTCTCAGCCTCCTGAGCGGCTGGGATTATAGGCGTGCACCACCACACCTGGCCTCAGGACATTTTTTGACATGCAAGGATTTAGATATTTTGCTGCCCAGAGATACTACCTGGAAAAATACATACTCCAGAGAATTTAAAATTAAATCCAGACTTCCATTTTTTAGAAGATAGAGTATACATGTAATAATGATTTAGGGGTTGCTTTTGCTAAAAACATTGACTCTTCATTTGGGTGTGCAAATGTAAACATCTTGGCATCTCTGCCTCCATTTTGCATCTGTCTCCTTTGCTTTGAGTCGATTGCCTTAGATCCAGGAGCAACAGGTCTGATCATAAACAGATAAGCATCTTTATATGAATTGAAACTACCCCTTAGGCGGCAGCAACTTTCTTACTACTACCAAGAAAGTCCCACTGAACAATCCTGAGATAATGATCAACCAGACCACTGTTAGACCAAGACTGCTTGAGGGTGCATGCTTCTGGTCCCCTTATCTATATAATCTGGAGCCCTTGGCAATACTCCTGAAGACAGGGCTAAGGACATGGATCCTCTTGTCTTTCTGGTGTAACTATATTGATTAGTTCCTTTCCTGTTTTTCACCATTACTTTTTCCTGTTTGTTTTTTGGGGTGAGTGGCCAGACTTGATTTGTTGGGACTTCCAGAGTTGAGCCTTTGGCCTAGGACTCTGGTGACAGACACACTTTACCTTTTTCTCCCATTCCTCCCACTGAGTACAACTTAAATCCATGAACATTATTTTAAAAAAAAGAACAAAAAAAGAACAAAACAACAACTCCAAACATACACATACATAAAACTGCAAGAAGACTCCAAAAGCTCAAGAAAAGAAGGCAGCCCAACTAAGAATCTAAAGATCCTTTTTTTGGCCTCATATATCCCAGGCTTGCCATTGAAGAAGCTGGTGACCCAGTAACATAGTCTGTCTGGCCAAAGGACTAGTAGAAAACGGGCATCCAGGGAAGTTGAAAGTTTTAGACAATAATTACTCTCTCCAAGCCAAATGCCCCAGTAAAGTAGGCCCTACCTCCACTGGTACTGCAGCAGCCAGCATGTGGCACTTAGGTTTCACCTTTGTCAGACTAATTAGGCAGCCCAGAACCCTGCCAGGGTGGTATCAGAGAAAGTTAAGCAGAGAGTCAGGACTTTCTGCTGTCCTCTGGTATCGAGACCACCTCTTCTCCCCACCATGTGGGAAGAAGGCCACGTGATGAGTAGTGACAGGGCACTACTCTTGCCCTTCTGACCAGGGATGGTGACAGGGGAAGCCTGGTGGGGAGTGCCCACTGTGCCCAGCATAAGGGGGAGCACCTTCCTCAGGGGTCCTGGGGGCCACAGAGGAAACCTGGATTTATGTCCTGTTTGGCAGTAATAGGGTGAAGCTTTCTCATTCCTATGCATTTCTTCTTTTACAAAGAAAGATCTTAATAAGGAAGAGTTGGGTATTTAAAAAATAAGAATGGCTGGGTTGAATTTGAAATTTGAAAGCCATGCCTTTTCATTCAAAGTTGAATCAACCAAACTTGAGGCAATAAAAATCAAGGAACTCCTTAGTTTTTTATTTTTAAGAAAGCATTGACCACTGCCACCAAGGTATAGATCTAGCACCTTTATTTTTATATTTTAATTTAGTAAAGGAAATGTAATTAGGTAGTAATTGTTTGCTCAACACTGCTGGATTTGGACGTTCAACTCTCAACATGTGTCATTTAAGGCTATTACTTAAATGGAGAGGTGACAGAAAATAGGGATTTCTGTTGGCTTATGAGAACTATTAAAGCTTCTTACATGCTTTTAACTGTTAATTGCTTGAGTTGGTGATATGATGAATATGAAAGAATATATGTGAACATTTAGAACAGAAAAAAAGTTTATATTTAGAACACAAATGATAAATAAGTTCATCTTCCATGTCAATTTTGATCAGTTGTTAGCAGCTTATTGGAACATGGAGAAGGCTTCTGAAGCCACATCTGGCATTGATTAGCTATGCCTGTAAGGCTGGGAAGACACAACATAAATGTCATGTTATTTATTGCCTGTGGTTTGGGAGAACCACAGGATACCATTGCAGAAACTGTTTTCTGATATCAGATTCCACATCAGTTTCCTCATTTGTAAAGTGAGAGTTATACTAGATAAGTGGTTTTCAATCTGTGGTCCGAGGGATTTTGCTGTCATGAGGAGAAATAAGGAAGCCCAAGTAGCAGGTTCTGGGTCTCCTATCCTGATTTCTGCCAGAACAGACCCATTTGTATGTTTTACACATTGGCTTCTGGTCAGCTTTTGGTGAACTAACAGTGGATCCCTAAGAGTCCATCAATTATTCTATGATTTCCTTTCTCCACCTTGCTCATCCCCATAAAACTGGGTAAGCAAAAAACAAACAAAAAACTTTTTAGAGGAGTGATATTTAAATTGGGCCTTGAATGATGAGTAGGAAATTTATGTGAGTTGTGTGTGTGTGTGTGTGTGTGTGTGTGTGTGCTTATATTTCCTGTTAGTCTAGTATGTTAGTAGTCCTAAATGATCTAAAAGTCCAAGTAATCAAGACTGAAATTCAGAGAGAGCTGCCCCTGGCTGCCCAGATGAGCTTCTGTGCATCACCACAGTTGGGAGGATGTGTGAAAGCCTAGAGTCATTCTTAGAGAGTGGTCAGGCTGTCCCACAATAATATTTATAAACAAAAATTCAAGTATTAAACAACAAAGGATATTATACCTATTAATTCCTGAGTTATTCAAAACTTCCCCAAATCCATGAAGATCAGAAGACTATTTGGTGAGCAGGGCAAGGATGCCGTTGACAGAGACCTCCCCTAGGTCATTGGAAGGTCTGTGGACCACCCTGCACCCGAACTGTGCCCACCTCTCATCTGCCAGTCACTGTCTTCCTGCCCAGGTGGGTGCTGGCTAACTCTTCACGAATTACTACCTTTGACTCCCCTTTATAGGTAGAGAGACTCTCTGCTTTAGCATCAGCCTTCTTTCGTTAGCTTTCTGAGTTCTTTTAGTTATAACTCAGGCCCTGAAAACTCCCCTATAGGATTACTTCTGAGTCTTTCCCAGCCCCTTGCAGTTGGATGATTGGTGTAGGTGAGGCTGTGCTGTCCATCATAGGCTGACTTGACCTGATTCCTGCTGAGAAGGTGGCTTCCTCTGCAGCCAGGAGGTACTTTGTGGCTCCTCTGCATTGGGCTCTCAGTCTTTCATGTTGCCCTATTCTCTCTTTTCTGTGAAAAATCAAGAGTCAGCCACAGTCAGCTGACACTGTTCACTTTCCCCTCCCAGAATCCCACACAGGCCTTGGTCCACCTTTGGTTCCAGCTGAGCAGAGATTGAACTTGACGGTGGCTGGAGGGTATTGCTGCCCTGCTTGCTCTTGGAATTCCTGAACACTTCCCCTCTCTCAGGAAACAGAAAGCTACTTTAATTTGAGTGGTTAAGCCCATTTAAAGTCAGAGATGCAGGGGCTGGGGTTATGGTGCAGTGGTAGCGTGCTCGCCTAGGCACGCGTGAGGCACTGGGTTCGATCTTCAGCACCACATAAAAATAAAATAAAGATATTCTGTCAACATACAACTAAAAAAATAAATATTTAAAAAAAATAAAGTCAGAGATGCAAACTCTTTACCTTATGAATTTTGATGGGGCTGTGTTCTCTGGGAGCTCTATGTGTGCCATATGTTTCAGGATAATCAGACAATCCTGGAGTTCAGAGCAAAAACAATAACTGCAGTTTAAAAAAAATAAGAGGAAGTTCGTGTTTGGCAAAGGGTTTTTGCTGACTGGGAGATGGCAGATCCAGTTGGACACTTTAAATGAGGGCTTCTTCCATTTGGAATCATGCTTGACCCCCAATTCCTGTGGGATGTTGGTGTGTGATTTATATATTAAATACTTATGGCATTTTAGGCATTATGTTGGTCTTATGGATATATAAATGAGCAAGATTGCTGTTCTTTCGGGAGCTCAAAATCTAATGGAGGAGATAATTTTAATAATAATAAAGATAATGTGATAATAATAATTATTATTACTGGTACATTGAACTAACATGTATTGTAGGAATGTATTCAAAAAAGAACTCTCTACTTTCTTCTAACACCATTTATATCATTCTGTGGGACTAGTTTCTCTTTCCCTTGCATGAAACACAGAAAAAAAATATCATGACTTTTTGTTATAAAAATTTGAGGAAACATCTTCAAATATTTTAATTATTAAAGTATAAGGACTGGGGATATATATAGCTCAGTTGATAGAGCACTTGCCTCGCATACACAAAGCCCTGGGTTCAATCCTTAGCTCCACAAAAAAAAAAAAAGTGTAATAGTAAAAACCTTTATCTTTATTTTACTTATATTTTTTCAATTTATTTATATTTAAGTTGTATATTTCATGTTTTGATTTATAAAACCATGAAAGTTGTACATATTAATGGGGTACCATGAAATGTTCAGTACATGTGTATATCATGTAATGTTTAAATTAGGTTAAACATTATCTATTTTCTCAAACATTTCTTATTTTATTTTTTTATGATAAAAATTTTCAAATGTTTTCTTCTGGCTTTTTGAAATGTGCAGTACACATTGTTGTCTATAGTAGTCATGCTATGCAATAGTAGCACAGAGCTTCCTGCTCCTGGCTGTAACTTAACTCCTACTGATCAACTTTGCCATATCCCTTCCTCCTACCATCCATCTCTGGAAACCAGCATTTGACTCTCAGCTTCTATGAAAGTGACTGTTTTAGATTTTACATAAATGAGATTAGGTGGGACTTATCTTTCTGGGGTGTATCTTTGTTTTAAATGTAAGTGCCTTTCTTTCAGCTGTCCCCTGCTGCAGTGGGAATGGTGAGTATCTAGGGGATGGGTGAGGGGGAAGGAGGAAGAGGTTGGTGCCTTTTCTGATTCCCAGAGATGTTAGTCAACTTTCTGTTACTATGATAAATAAGATCATATAATCAGCTTAGAAAGAAAAAAGGTTTTTTTTTGGCTCACAGTTTTTAGAGGTCCATGATCAGTTGATGCAATTGCTTTGGGCCTGTGGCAAAGCAGCACATCATAGCAGGAATGCATGGCAGAGAAAAAAAATCATGTACTTTAAAGCCAGAAAGCAAAAGAGAGGAAAGGAAGGACTGGGGTTCCACAATCCCTTCAAGATCATGCCTTCAGTGACCCAAAGAACTCCCAGTAGACCCCACCACTTAAAATGTTCCTCCACCTCCCAAGAGCACCACCTTGGGAACCAAGTCTTTAACATAAGGGTCTTTTAAGATCCAAACATAGCACCAGCCTTGCACTGCTTGTCCCCTGCAAACACTAGCTAGGCTTCCCTGGCTTCTCTGAGGTTGAATTTAAGGCAGGGAGAGGAGTTAAGGGAAAAGAAAATTCATACTTATTATGGTAAAAGCAGTAATGACTCCCAGAGATATCTACATCTGAGTCTCTGAAACCTGTGAATATATTACATGGTAAAGGAGAATTAGGTTTATACATGGAATTTTCAGGTTGCTAATCAGCTGACCTTGGGATGGGAAGATTATCCTGGGTTTCCCAGATGGGCCCAGTGTAATCCCAGGATCCCAATGCATGGAAAAGGTAGGCAGGACAGTCAACAGGATGTGACCAAGGAAAACTTGACTTACCTTTGCCAGCTTTGAAGATAGAAAGGGGCAATGAACCAAGGCAGTCTTTAGAAGCCAGAAAAGACAAGATCTAGACCCTTCCCTGGAGCTTCTAGAAAGGAAGGAAGCCCTGCTGACACCTTAGTGTTAGTCTATTGAGACCCAGATTTCTGACCTTCAGAACTGAAAAATAATACATTTGTGTTGCTCTAAGCCACCAACTTTGTGATTCTTTGTTATATCAGCAATAAACTTTCACGCTCTGGAACTCATTTTGACTTGAGTTGGCCTTTGTGTTACTTGGGCTTGACAGTTTACAGGCAATTCTTCCTCTTATGGGATTGATCTCCTGTTTCTTTCTTCCATCAAAGAATTTCTATTTCATCTCAAACCCCTTCTCCAATCCCCTCAACACTTACTTGATGAGAGATTCCTCCTGTTGCTCCCTTAACATGGGTGAATGCTTCTCTATTCTAATGATTCACTTATGGATCCTTCTCACTCTCAGGCATTTCCAATTTAATTTTTTTGAGGTTTTCATTAACAACAGTGTTCTTGGTCCTCTTGCCAGCTCCCTCTTGGTCTAGGCATGTCATGGTAATCACTCATGCCTCTTTGGTCTGAATAAACTCTTGAGACAGGCTGATTTGGCTCCACAGAGAGGAAAGTCTGTGTTCTTGGTATTTCTTGGGGGAATAAGACGTCATAGTTGTCTAAACCCCTTCCCCAAGTTGAGGCGAGGGATACCCTTTCCTTGGGAAAGCAGGCTCAAAGCACACCATTGATCCTTTTACAACAGACCCCTCTTAATCCTTTTTCACCTTTATTGTGGGTGAGGGGTCAGCAGTCACACATCTACTGGCAAGTCCCACTTGGTGGCCTTTGGAGTATGCAAAGAGTTGGCCTCAATGTTTTAACACACAATAATAACAAAAGAAACCAAAAAAGGTGACATTTATCGTTAATATAACTCAGGCCCTGTGGTATAAACTCTGTAAGAGTTATTGTGCTTAGTCCTCAGGGTAGGTACTAACCTGTCACAGTTAGGGAAAAGAAGGCACACAGCTCTATAGGTAGGTACTAACTTGTCACAGTTAGGGAAAAGAAGGCACACAGAGGTAGAATAATTTTTCCAAGGCAATTCAGCCAGCAATTGATGAAACCAGGACAATGTGCAGTGAAATCACACATGTTGCTTGCCCTGTGGGGAATGGCTTGTCCTTCCCCATCCCTTCCCCGACCCTCTCTGTCGTTCGAGTCCTCATCCAAAGTACCTTCTCCTCAGAACTTCCTTAATGATAGAACCTCTACTGTGTGCCCCCACTCCCCACCCACACTCCTCTCTCTGCAAGCCTGGACAGTTTGCTAATTGCTTTGTGCATATTCTTCTGACCTCCTGACTTAGAATGAAGGTGCAAATAAGATTAAAAACATCTTTCCACAAAGCAAGTGAAGGCCAACAGCCCTTGTGCCATCTGAATCCACACAGGCCAGAGCCATTTCTCCCTACTCAGCTCACTCAACAGTTTATGTCACCACAGAGGACACCTAGCTGAGCCTCTGAAATGTCTGTATGCACAGGAGTGTTTTTCTTTCCTCAAGAAAAACCAATGATTTTTCTGAAAGAGAGAAAGAGAAATGGTTTGCCACAAGGATATTCACATTTCCAAACCTGCTGAGGCAGAACACTGCCTGGAGATTTAAAATACAGTCCTCTTGCCCAGACCTCTACTGACCCCAAGGGCATCCTGTGGCTTTAGTGAAATCCTTTCACTAAAAGGACAGAGATATCTATGAAGCCTGGGCCTCCCAGGGACTCCAGGAAATGGGATCCCTTGCCTGGCATGGGATTTCTGGCAACGTGGCCTGGTGTCTGGAGCATGAACTCCTCGGTGATGTATTTCAGGTATTCTCTTTCTCTCTCTAAAACTGTTGCCCCTTCCTCCCAATGAGTCCTCACTCCCAGCATGGAAAAGAAGACAGCTGAGAACATCTCTTCCCTGTGCAAACTCCCTGCTCTACCTCCCGCCCTGGTTGCAATGTAGCAGTGCTTCTCCTCCTGCTTTCAGCTGACTTTCTCCTTGACCTTGCCGGTCCATCATTCTTCTGGATATCCTCCTGCCTCTTGCTGCTCCTTCTCTTTCTCCTTCTCTTCAGTACCCAGCCAGATGATGCTTTCCAAGGCTTGGTTTGGGGTCTTCTCTCTTCTGTCCCCTCTCCCATTTGGTCTCATCCACACCCAAGAATTCAGTTGCCACTTACGCAGCCACAGATTATTTCTTCACCTCAGAACCTTCCTGTGAGCATCTGTATGTCCAACATTCTACTTGACATCTTCACTTGGAGGTCTTCATTAATGCAGTATGCCCCCAAACAAACTGAAACTCATCTTCTTTTTTTCATCTGAAGAAATGGGATTTTCGCCAGAGTCCTCATCCCTACTAACATAGCATTATTCCTTCAGTTATGTAACCCAGGTAATCCTCTGGTTATCGGTGTTAGTCTATTTGGGGGGTTATAACAGAATACTATAGACTGTATGTGTTTAAACCACAAAAATTTATTCAAAAATGTATTTCTTACAACTTTGGAGGTTGAGAAGGCCAAGACTGAGATGTTGGGAACGGTAATACCTGGTGGGTGCCTGCTTTCTGGGTCATAGATGGCACCTTTATCCTGTGTCCTCATGTGGTGGAAGGAGTAAGGGACCTCTGGCCTCTCTATAAGGATACAGATTGTACTTGTGAGAGCTCTACCCTCATGACCTAATCAGCCCACAAAGACCCTACCTCTTAATGTTGTCGCATAAGGTGTTAGGATTTCAACGTATGAACTTTAGAGGACACAACATTCAGTTTACATCGTCATTCCTGACAATTCTTTCCTCATGTCCAATCTTGAGACAAGTGTAAGGATTTTCCTCTTGCTCTCTTTCCACCACCTACCACTTCGCTGCCATTTCTCTCCTGGTTCACCCACAGAGCTTACTAACAGTGTTTTCTTTCCTACTCTTACCTTGGCCCTGCTAATTTCCAAACTGCAGCCAGAACATTTCTAAAAAATACACATCAGAATATGTCATTCTTCTTATCTGTGCTCCCCACCCCACCCAAATCCTCAAACTAAGCATACTTTGGCACTATTTCTATTATTGAGGTAAAGAACTTTCATACTACTGGCAGGGTCCTGCATGGCTAGTTTGCCTGCCTGAGCTCATTTTATACCCAGATGCTCCTTGCTCTCTCTGTTGCAGCTAACTCACCTTCTTTCAGTTCCTTGGACACATGGAGTTGTTTCCCTCTGTAGTGCTTCTATCACCCCAACCTGGACAACCCTCTCCCCCGGGCTTTCTGTTTTGTCAAGTTAATTATTACTCTCTTGAGAATCTCAGCTCCACGATTGCCTCCTCAGAAACCTCACTGAGGTTTATATCAGATTCTCTAGTTGTCCCTTCCTAAAACCATGTAGCTTCATAGCATTTGAGTCATGGCATTGCATGTATTTGGTGATTATTGGTATCTCTATTCTCCACCATATTTGGACTCCTCAAAGAAAAGGGTGTGTCTAGGGCTGGTGCATAATCGATGCTATATTAATTTTATTGGCTAATCTTTATTAAGCCCCATTATGTGATTTCTAAGTTATAACTGCCATTGGAAGCACAATAAGAGGTAGGGGCAGATCCAGGTTTTGGGGCCCAAAGCGTCTCCATTTTGGGGACGCTTCTTCATGGGAGAAAGGATATGAAATGTTTTCAGCACCCTTGAGAGAGGGTCCTGATATTCAGGCCCTGAAGCTTAAGTCTCATTAGCTTTATGAGGGATATATTTCTGCACAGAATAAACCATCTGTGTAAAAGTGACTCTTGGCTTGGTTGGGCTGAGTCCAGCTGCTGAGAGAGGAGAGCTTGGGAGATAGAGATTCATATATGGGGAAATAATTCTGTCTTCAGATATCAGCCAGCTAGGGCTCAAAGGTTAACACATAAGAAAAGCTATTTGTGCCTAGTAGAGTCTTGGCATGGGCCCTGGGCATATCAGCCTCTACTCTGAATAGACAATATCAAGCCAAAGGTCAGATTCTCTCTCTTTTAAAATCTTGCTGATTAAGGCTGGGATTAAGTGCATGTGGTAGGACTCCAGCTCATTTTGCAAACAAATGAGCTGTATTTGCTTTATTTATAATTACGGATAATTTAGTTCTTTAGATACTGCGGTGGATTGAATCAAGAGTCCTAGAAGATATGTACACATTCTAATCCCAGGAAGCCATGGAGATGGCCTTATTGGGTAAAAGAATCTTTGCAAATGTAATTAAATTAAGATTATTAAAATGAGATCATCCTGCATCATCCAAGTGTACCCTAAATCCAATAACAAGTGTCAAGAGGCAAATTGACTACACATTGAGAGATCTAATTGGCTTCTTTCTGTGATTCTAGAATTGGGTGACACTTATAAAATTGAGTGTTCTGATGAGTTGGGCAGAGGAGTTAGGCTTTATAGGCAAAGGGATGAAGAAAACAAACAGAGCAAGAAGTTGATCATTTTCAAAGTTGCTATCCTTTTAGGATTAAAGCAATAGGGAGCTTCTTATTACATTGACTGAGGTTTATAGGAATCTTCTGTGTGTGTGTGTGTGTGTGTGTGTGCGCGTGTTTTTAAACTGGCCCACTTCAAAGTTCAGTTGATTATGTGGTACTTAGCACAAGTGACTCCATTCTGCTTTGATCTTGTCTTCTGGGGACCAGAGGCTCCTCCAAAACAATGGCCTGCCATAAACTTTGGTAAGCACAAATGTCCTTATAGGGACTCTAAAGATGGAGGTGGAGATTGGAGCACTGTAACTACAAGCCAAGGAAAACTTGGGCCAACTAGACAGCTGGGTTCTCCAGAGCTTTAGGAGGTAGCATGGCCTTATCACACTTTGCTTTTAAACATTTCACCTCTACAAATTAGACAGAAGCCACCAAATTTGTGGCAATTTGTTGTGGTAGTCTTGTGAAACTAATACAGAAAGTATCTCAAATTTACACATAACCTTTCCAATTCTCTCTTCAGTTATTCTGCCAGTTTGGAAAGTGAATAATATGTGTTTTCATTAATATAAATAATACAAATAGTGTCTACTTTGTAATTTTCATTTGTATCAACCTCTATTCACAAGGGTTATTTTTTTCTGCATTTCTGAATTTGAGGGAGAGACATTACAATGTGCTGAGTAGAAAGTAGATATTCCCAGGAATTAGGAACTATGTTGTTCAAATCTCTAATAAATACCCTGGCAATTAGGAAACTCACCAATACACATTAGCAATTACTATGTAGTAATGGTGACCAAAAGACTTCACAAGAACAACATAAAGGAGGAAACGTTTATTTTGACTCTTGGTTTCAGAGGCTCAGTTCATGGTTGGCCGACTCCTTTGCTCTGGATCCAAGGTGAGGCAGAACATTAGGGCTGAAGATTGTGACAGAGGAAAGCAGCTCAGAACATGGCAAACTGGAAGCAGTTAGAGAGAGAGAGAGAGAGAGAGCTCCTTCTTTCACCAGGTACAAATACAAACCCTCAAACATATACCTTTAGTGACCCATTATTTCCTCTAGTCATACCCTACCTGTAGATGGTTACCATGTAGTTAATCTATATCAGTGTATTATATCAGTGGATCAATCTCCTGATTATGTTAAAGCTCTCATAATCTAATCATTTCACCTCTGAAAAATCTTGCATTGTCTCACACATGAGTTTTTTTGGGATACCTCCTATCTAAACCATGACAGTAACTATTTGATAAATTTAATTTTTTTTTTCTGTATAATATACCTCCTGCAATTACTTACACAAGTAGGAGTCTAATCTTTATCTGACATGTATTTGGGAGGTTTTGGTTTAGGTGGACCAGGGAATGTGGCTCTTATGATGTGAGATTAGAGGACATAAGCTGCTTTTTGGAGGGAATGTGTCTATCAAAGTTAAGATGTAAGACAGCACACCCCTGCCTTCGCCTGTCAAAATAAGTGGGGAAAGAATAGTGATAAATCATTGTAATAACTGTGGCAGTTGGACTGTCGGCTTGGTGAGGGAATCTGGATGAATTTCCCTTTTCAAGCCATCAGTTTTAAGCAAATGAAAGGCCTAAAGCAAAGAGTAAAAATAACGGCTGTAAACCAAGAGAATGACTCAAGATCTAGGAGATATTAACTGACAGAATTTCCTTTTTCCTACTTGCTCTTCAAGGATGACTAGACACTGTAAAACCTCATTAAATCAAAGGTTTTACATCTATGGTTTCTTTTCAGTTTCAACAAGGGCTACGCTTGAAGTTTCTTATTTACTTCTGCATCCCCAGTAACTTGCACATGGTAATAATAATGACAATGGTCATAAACATATGTTGCATATTTACCTTCATTTATCCTTGCAAGAGCCCTGAGAAGCAGGTGCTCTCATTATTTCCATTTGCACATGAGGAAACTGATGTGCAGCAAGGTAAAGCAGGTTGCTAAGTCACACAGTTGATAGGGATGGAGGTGGGTTTGAACTTAGGTGGTCCAGCTCCAGAGCCCTTGACCTTTGCGTCTCAATAAAGACCAGAAAGGCTCAGTGACTAATAACAATACTCACCTTGTGTGAGCACTCACAGTATGCCTGGTGCTGTTGGCTTTTGCATGTGGTAACTCATGTAATATCCTTAAGTGCTTATTTATAGATACTCTTTTATCTCTGATTTAGATATAAGGAAAATGAGGTACAGACACAGGAAACTGTCTAAAGTCGACAGCTGTTCAGTGGCAGTGGCAGATTTCCATGCAAGGATAACCTATCGTTTTTTCTCCTAACCATGAAATAATTCTACCTTTCACATGAACAAATCGTAGAGTTCATCCACACCATAGCTGGAGCAGGGGGGAGGACCTTGCTGTAAATAACAACTACAGTATTTTAAAGGCAGTTTAGAAGCAACCATTGGCTACAATCCATTGATAAGTGTCAAGAAGGAAATAAAAATGGAGTAGCCTTGGCTCAAGGCACTTAAAATGGAGTTGGGAGGCAGAGTTAAATTTGGTTTCATTCATAACCACTGTCGAACCTCTGAACTGAGCTGCAGACAGGCTCACCCCTCCACCCTACCATGTGAACTAACCTTTAAACTGGGCCAAACTGCAGATTCCTGAAATATTGCTATCCTCTACCTTCTGCACAACAGATCCCTTCCTGGAAACTACCCAGAGACTGAGGTTGTATGCAATTCCTTTCTTTTAGGACAGCTTAATTTTTCTTATCTCAATAGCTGACTAACAAATGATATAATTTCAACCCCCACCCCTACCCTATGGTTTAAAGCTACCAATGCAGCCACCATCTTGTAAAACATTAAAACACTTTTTCGTGTTGCTTAAATCTGTGTTTTCCTAAATTGCAATTCTAATTAACCCCAAATAAATGTGATTTACTTGATTTTATTCTCAGTCAACATAAGCAATTAACTCAAGATCATTCTTGACTCCATCCAAGCAGCTTTCCCAGCGCTTTAAAGTGGCTACACAGCAGAACTTTGCTATTCAAAGTGTGGTCCTCAAACCAGTAGTGCTAGTATCACCTTAGGACTTTTTAGAAATACACAAGCTCATGTTCATTCAAAACTCATTAAGCCAGAATCTGCATTTTAACAGGCTCTCCAGATGATTCAGTGCAAATTGAAATCTGAGACATGTTTCTCTGGTGCAGGATTCTCAAATTTTGGCTGTATATCAGCATCAGCTGGGGAGCAGAAAGTTGAATTTAATTGGTTTGGGGGTGTAGCCAGAGCAATGGGATTTTAAAAGCCCCCAAGGGGATGCTAATTCATAGCCAAGGTTAAGAACCACTGCACTAGTTCAGTGGTTCTTAACCCTGGCTGCACATTAACATCATCTGGGGAGCTTTAAAAAATATCACAAGGTCCAATCAATCTGCCAAACATGGGTGACATTGTTTTTAAGGTTCGCTCTAGTGATTCTAATGTGCAACCAAGGTTGAGAACAACAGGCATAGGAGACCAAGCTTGAGTTTTGGAGGGCTTTGGCCTTATAATTATTCATTCAACGAATATTTATTTCACTTTTCAACAATACAGGTGGTGGTGTGGTTACTAGGGCTATGTAACAAATCAGACACAGTCCTTGAATTTGGGGACTGAGTCGGCAAATTACTAATTCTTCTGAGCCTCAGTTTTCTCATCTGTGCAATATGGATCCTATCCATATTTCAGGTTTCTACTGGCTTATTTCACATTTGGCATTCATTCCCATTTACAAGCCTGACTGAATGTGCAGATAACTTCAGATCTCTGTGCTCTGTAAGGCCACAGCTGATTGGATAAGAGGTGAACAGGCAATTGGCCAAAAAGTGGTCAATCCATGGATAGGAGCATAGCAAAGTAGTGATTTGTTGGTTGTTTCTGGACCGGAAAATGCTGTTTCCTTGAACTAGAATTCTAAGTGAGAGGATAAATCTGCCCTTCCCAAGAGCCCTGCAGAAGATGCCCACCTGTTATGTACAGCAGCTGGTTTGTGGGGATGGAGAGGACAACAGTTGGGCTTGCATGGGCACATGATGCACTATGGCTTACTTCTTGGACATTTCACAGACCAGTGCGGCAGCTATTCATATTGATGTTCATTCTAGAACAACATGTAGGAAACGATTTTTGTCTACTCAGTCTCATATGATAGTAGCCATCTTTGAACTCCTGTGACTTTGGGAGGGAAACGGTATTTTCTATAATCTGAGGAAACTGGTTTCATGGAGGCATCTACCCCAGTTCACAGCTTAAACCTAGGTCTGTCTGATTCCAGAGTGAATGCTCTTTTCACAATCATATGATGTTTCCATGCTTCGTAACTCGACTTCTTTAACTCATGCTTTATATAGCTGGTTGCCATTTCATTCTGGAGAACTTCCTTAGGACTCTTTTTTTCTTCTAAGGTAAGTATTTTAAAAATCTTTGAAAACAAAAATTTTTTCTGCATGTTGGCAGAGTGTGAGTAGCAAGCCCTTGTAGAGCTAATGCTTATGAAAGGGACTGATGTACAACCCAGTGAAGATAAAGGGAAGTAAAGAAATGGCAACAAAGAAGTGTTAGAATTTTATCTTGCATCACATTTTTGCTACTTTACCTGTACAACTTACTTTGCCCAAAGGCAAATGCCCCTATTGCAAATACAACCTGGTATTGAGAAATATGCCCGTGTTCTTTTTCTCTATTTCTGCTGTAATAAGAACTCAGCCATCATCAGAGTTTAGCTGACACTCCTGCTGATGGTTAACTGGAAATCTTATAGCTCTCTGCTGGCTGCCATGGGCTTTGGCATTGAGAATAATGACCGTTGGGAACACACTTTCTCCTAAGGCCTAAGGAAGGGCTCCTCAAGTGCCATGTAGCTGTTGTTCTGATGTGATGGATGTTCTTTGGGCTGCTGAGGCAAGACTGGGAGCCTCAGGCTTACCCAACACTGGGACAGCCAGCTTAGCCACAGAGGTCAGGCTCTGCTCTGGGGAAGGCCCTATCTTTACAGGCCAACTTGGAAGGGTCCGAACACTGGTTCTAGTCTCTTGAATCTTCCCTAGAAATCTTTGGAACTACCTCCTGGGACTGTTCTGGACTGAGTCAGAAAACTCCATAACAACTGGAGATAACCTGGGCTCTGCAGTTTGGGGTACACTTTGGTGATTTTCAATAGGTTGATGGAAGTTTTCTTTTTTCTTGGTTTTATCACAGTGTTGTGCTAAATATTTTCACTGGGATAAAGTTAGATCATTAATATATAGGTAGACTCTTCTTTAAAAAGATACAAAGTGCTGAAATTTGCTTCTCTAGTGTAAAGATGAGGAAATTATTATTTACCTTAACCTGTGATAAATCCTTTAAGATTTTTAAATGATGATTTTCTCAGTACCTAACTCTTTAGTTTCATTTGGGTCAAGCAAAGACTACCTTGCTGGCCATGATGGTTAATTTTATATTTCAACTTGACTGGGCCATGGGAGGCCTAGATAAAATAATTTCTGGGTGTACCCATGAGAGTGTTTCCCGAAGAGACTAGCATCTGAATAAAGCAGATAGCCTTTGCATTGTGGTTGGACATAATCCATGCCTTTAAGGGTCTGAATAGAATAAAGGATAGAAGAAGGAGGACCCCCTACCACCACCATCATATTTTCCCTCCCTGATGGTTTGAGCTGGGACATCTCATCTCTTGCCCTCCAACTGGAATTTACATCGACTCCCTCTGTTCTCAGACCTTCAGACTCAGACTGAATTATTCCACTGGCTCCTCTGGTTATCAAACTGATGGGCAGCTTACATGGGACTTCTCAGCGTCTATAATTGCATGAGCCAATTCCTTATATTGGTTCTGTTTCTCTGAAGAACTTCCACTGATTCAATAGCATTCTATAAACTCACTTGCTTCTTATTTCCATTATCTATCTGCTGTGTACCAAATTCACCCCAAAAGGTGGCTTAAAATAGTAGCCACATTATTTCTCAGAATTCTGTGAACCAGGAATCCCATTAAGTCATAGCAGGTACAGCTTGTCTTGGACCATTATATCTGACGTCCCATCTAAGACAGCTCAAAAGGGGCTGGGCAGGAGGGCCAAACTACAGTCAGATAATTGGGTCCCCCAGTTCTTGCTCTCAGCTGGTTTCATGGTTTTCTTTGCATGGTCTCTCCAAATGGCCAGGTTGAGATACTTCCTAGCATGGTGGTCTCAAAGCAGTTGAAATTCTTCCATTATGGCTGGCTTATTTCAAACACGGATTTTTTTCTGTTAAACATGAATATTTTCTTTGAAGATTGATGTCAGATAAGGTCATTCTGTAATCAAGATGGAGTAAGGAAAAAAATCAGAGACTATAATCATATCCAAATGCTGACAAAAACAAGAACATTACAGCTCATATGAATGAGTGCTGCCCTTTTGCTATTTATAACATAGACCTCATTGCATTCTTTCTGCTATCTATGTAAAAATTATTAAGACTCCTACTTCCTGATAGCATCTATTCCAGAGCAAAGCCCCAGTGTCTTAAATTCTCCAATATTGCCTTCTGCAATCCCAAGCCCTATATGTACTCCGAATACCTAAGTCCTTTCCATTGGAGACACTACATGTGGCACTGTGGTGCACGTTGCTCCTCATTGAGTTTGTCAGTAAGTGAAGTGTCATCTGACCACAGGTGTGCTCCTGGTAGCTTTGTCCAAGGGCCCATAAGGCACCTGAATTAGCACAATGTTATTTCTGCTGCATTCTATGAGTCAAGGCAAGTCACAAGGCCACCCGTATTCAAGCGGAGATGAGAAAGACTTCACTTTCTGATGAGTGGCATAGCATGTACATTGAAGGAAGCAGAGGGTTGATGCTGGCCATGTTGGTAACGATCCGTACTGCGGGATGTGCACGTACAATATTCAGACAGCAGTTATATTTTAATTTGAATGTATGTGTGTGAGACCCTGGTCCTGGCTACTTTCTTAGGTCCTATTTGATGGCTAGGCTTCATTTAAGTACTGAAAGTATTTGGTTTCTCTTTATAACCAAAACATAGCTTCTGTGTTTGTGCTGTTGAAAGCAGAGAGGTTGCCTCACACTTCACCGTTCTGCCCACAGCACCTCTACTTTTTCCTGGCCTCTGATGGCTGCTTCCTGCTTTGCTGTGGAGTCTCCTTGAAGGTCACCTTCTGAAATGCTGGGGAAAACACCTCTGCTGGTGGTGGTTAGCACCACTGTAGCCAGGAGGGTCCTGGTGGGACCAAGGATGCTCTTTAAGTTTCTCTTCATTCCTCCAGGTACCACTAACTGCAGGGCTGCTATTGCGAGAGGCTTTAGCCAGGGTGAGTCATCACAGAGGTTACTGTGCCAGAAGGAAATCGGACAAAGCAGTGTCTGGTAGCTCAGTCCTCCACATTCTTCTGTTCCTGGGGAAGGTTTGTGTTATTTTTCTTCTACCTCCTCCCCACTGGGAGAACTGACATGTTTTGTTAGTCTTCTTTGATACCCTTCCTTTTTGTCTTGATACATACAGCAGTTATCTATAGATGACAGATAAATAATGAGACAATAGATAGATAATGAATCACCATGGAAATTTATTTCTGTGCAAGATTGTGGGTGTTGTCCTTCATTTTGCTTATCTGAATTAATTTTTCTACAACGAACATGTATTGCTTTTATAATATAACCAAAAGATCAAATGGCTAATCTAAATTGCATGCAAAAGAAGCCACTTTAAACAGAATACCTTAATGATTCAGATGTTTGGAAAGACTCCCCGAGTTTTGCATTTCTCATTACTTTCTCTTTAACCTTGCGAGTAAGTGTTTAGAATGGACTATGGATCAAGACAATGTAAATGCCTTGTGACTTTTTCAATACTTTGAAGACATCTGATCAGAGAGTGGATCCTACTAAAGAAATGAGGCATTACCCAACCTAGTAGAATAATCAATTTAGTTAGGAAGCAGCTCGAGGAAGGAGAGAATTGCATTTCTTGCAGGTAGGAAATGCATCGATTGTACTCTGGTGCCTCAGAAAACAGCATCATAGGCATCATCTGTGGAAACAAGAGAAGGCTGATGGCATCTATTAGATGAGGAAACTTTGGGGACTTCACTTGGGACTCTGAAAGGCCCAACTCAAAGAGAATTATACCTGAAGCCAGACAAGGCCTGCTTCTAAAGTTGGATGTACTCTCCTATTGCCTAGTTACTGAACTTCAAGGTGACAAAATGAGAATACAGGAGAGATTAGTCTGTGCTCTTTAGACATAATTGAGGTACATCATGGCTGTTCTGTCTTGAACACCTTACTCTTTATTTTCTTCCTTGCTTATTAGCTTTTTCACCTGTAGGTAAAGGGGTAGAATGAGACATGTGGAGATTTCATAGCTTAGAACATGCATAAGTACCTACTATATACCTCATACTGTGCGATGTGCTTTCCCACGTTAGAAAATACTTATGACAGCAGTAATAACAATAACCATTCATGGAGTACCTACTGTGTCCCAGATGTTCTGTTATGTCCATGTGTTGTTCAGTCCTTAAAACGACAGGCTGATCCTGTTGCCTCTTATTTTATAGATGCAGCGGCTGAAACTCAGAAAGGTTAAGTAATTTGCCTAAGGCCACGTAGCTAATATGAAGCCATTCTAGGATATTAAATGCAGCATTAAAATCTCCTTACCCTCAGTCCTGAGATGTTTCCATTAACTTCATTGTGAAACCTCTTTGATTCTATGAAACCTGCCTTTTGCTCTGAGCAAATGATTTTTGCTGTTTTTCATTTTGATCTTACACTTGAGAGCCAATCTTTGGTGCAAATGTGGTAAAGAGATTACAATGGATTCTGCCTATAATATTCTTGAATTTTCCCTCCTCTGACATTTATCTATTAAATATCTAGCCTAATGCAAACATATGCAGTGATTCTCACTTACAGTGTTTTACTACTTATTGAATTTTCTCTTCTCGATCCTTGAGGGCAGAATTGTAAAAAAGCATCTATGGCAGTCTGTTAATGAGAGCTGTACCCCCTGAGGTTGTGCAGAGTCATCTGAGTGTTCCATATTAACTTGACATTTTTTTTTCCCTGAGAATTTTCCTCCATGAATGATGCAATTTGAAACAAATTCCCTCTGAGTGAGATACCCAGGGAAGCTCAGTGGAGAGCAACAAAAATGATGAAATGTTTTAAAAATAAGACCCTTGAGGAAGAGGTAAGAGAATCGAACATATTCAGCTTTGAGTCAAGAAGACTTAGAGAGAAGTCTCCATAAATATATGTGTGGAAGTAGTGGACTGGATGAGAGGAATCCTTCCTCCTTATGAGCGAGAGCAAGGGATATAGAAGAGCGGTAAATGTGTGGGGAGGACAATGTATTTTAAAACATATTATCAATTTAGGGGCTAGGGTTGTAGCTCGATGGTAGAGCGCTCACCTAGCACATATGAGGCACTGGGTTCGATCCTCAGCACCACATAAAAATAAATAAATAAACATATTGGGTCCAACTACAACTACAAATAAATATTTTAAAAAAAACCAAAACATATTATTAATTCATGCAGAGGTACCTTACTGAAAATTCCATTTCTGCCCATTGACACTAAGGTGGTTACCTGGGCAAAGTATTTACTCAATTTGAATCTCAACTTTCTCATCTATTCAGTGGAGGATAAAATGACCTTATGTATTGATTAGGAGCTTTATAAATAAGATAATCGATGTATCATTGGCTATATGTCAGGCAATGAGAGGACATTCTGGATACATTCTTGTCCTCCTTACAACAGATTTGTGAGGGTGTTTATATTATCACTGTGTTACAGAGGAGGAAACTGAGGCTCAAGGGATTAGATAGCTTGCTGCAGTTTCACTCTGTGTATACTCATAAGTAATTCAATGCTCGGTTCTGATCTAATAACTTTGAGATGGATAGATGTTGTTGTTCTGTTCTGTTGGTTAGTCAAGTGTGGGATCCACCAATCCAGTCCAGTCTATCCATTTTGCAGTGAGAGATCCCAAATGCTCAAGTTTGCAGAGGTAAGCTTGGCACCAGGATTTCCTGCTTCTATCTTTTCCAGTCCTTCACTCTGCTTGCTGCTCCTTGGTGTCGGGGTCTTTTGTAAGGGAAAGGAGAGTGAGAGGATGTAAATAAAGGGCATCCTGAATTTCTCATTCAGTGGTCCTGTGCTACATCCCCTCTTCACTGGGCATTTGTTTTGTGTTTAGATCACAGGCTGTAAGGTTTTATGATGGTAGTGCAGGCCCAGATGGATCATGGGCACAGGTGGGGTTTGCAACCACCCAGATAATTAGGAAAGCTCACTAAATAAAGACTACAGCTTTAGTACTTCATTACTAGGTGGGTTTGTGGGGCTTTCCAGGAGTAAAATATAGAATTGAGGGGTTGAGGAGATGTCAGGAAGGAGGAAGAGTATTAAAGGAGCCACTTTGGCCAGAGACTCAACTTGATGTCTCTACAGCAGATGTGAAAAGGAGGTTTTTAAAATTATTTATTTATTTTTTAATTTTTTTATTTGACTCAATGTCTACTGAGATCTAAGTCACTGAAGAGAGAGAACACTGTTCCAAAAGGTGACTTAGTCTGTGTATATGATGTGAGTGTGTGTGTGTGTGAGCTCTAAGAACTTAAAATGGGAGACAGAGTTTGTAAATTCTTTGAATTAAGGAAGCTGATGCACAGCAAGAGGGTGAATAACTTGCTTGGGCCTGGGGGAGGCCCACAGTTGTCTGACCTTCAAGCCTGAGCTCCAAACTGCATGTTCTCTGCCTACACTGGGAAGGGTGCTCAAGCCAGCAATAGAGCAAAGCCCCCTAGGGATCTTCAGTCATATGTAAATCTGAAAGCCATCTTTTCTAGCCTTAGGTTCAGATCCTTATCCTTTTTCCATTTTTCTGATTTGAACCCTGTGCTGTCTCTGTGCATTTAGAGAATGTCCTTGCCTGACCACCTGCCACTCCAGCTTAGTTTGGGACCCAGAGGCTACCCCAACCTTCACCATGGGACTCAGAGCCTTGCCTGTAGCTTCCAGTCTGGCTTCACCCTATGGTCATGATTCCTAAATGGCACTCCTCTATGAACCTCCTTCTTTTGTCTCATTCTTTAGCCAGACCCTTTCTGGAATCCTTTGTCTTATGGGGCAAAGGAGATGAGGCTCCAGGCAGCAGAGGCTTGATTGGGAGGCCATTAAGTCCTCACGAGGGTCAGAACTATGGGGGAGAGTTTCTGCAGTGATTCCCACAGTGTGGACTTTCTATGCATTTTCTGGAACAACACAACAGAAGACATAAGTAGCTGCCATTTTAGCTTCTGAGTGTCAAAGACCTCAGGCTTAAGGAAACTCAGCAGTAAAAGAGAATAACAGCTTCCTATTCCGCAGTAGTGGGCTGAAGGGAAAAATGGAGGCAAGGAGGATGCTGGGGCTAAGCCTTGCAGTGGGGAGCAGGGGAGATCGACAGAAGCTCCCATCAAGTTTGGAGGATCAGAGAGTAGAGAAAAAGCCTGCTGTCTAATATCCTAATCTTCCTAATTGCCTGAGAACAGATGGTGGCTGCACCAATACCTGACAAGTTGTCCTGAGATAGCCCCCAAAGCCCCAGATGGGCATGGAACCAATAGAGTCAACCCCCTGCACCGGAGAGTAGGATATCAGAGGTACAAGATGATGGCTTTACAACTGCCCCTGACTTCAGCCTGATGTAGGAGCAGCGAGATTTCCCATTAGCCAGATGGAAGGCAGGGAAAGTGAGAGCAGGCAGGACGCTAAGAAGCCTTGCATTCAGAAGGTGGGAAGAACTGATCCTTCATGAGTGGTGTAGAATGAGGGCAGGAGACAGGTTGGGGACAGGGACATGTCCTGATGCCAGTGTGAGTGAGTATGAATCTCACATTGAATCTCCTTGAAACACCACTCTCACCCTGTATAAGCTTCCCAGAACTGAGACAACCCTGAGGGGAAGAGGGAAAGGGGCATCTGAGTCATGAACTGAATGTGATTACTTACCACGGACATTAAGTTGATGTTTTTAAAAGGTATTTTATTTTTGTTTTTGGTGAACACACGATGCTGAGTAGAGAAGACTTGACCTCTTGTTCCAGGTCTTCCTTCCTTCCTTCTTTTCCCAGAGATCCCTTCTCTAACTTCTGGCCAGGGTGACAGAGACAGGTTCTCCTGGATCCTTCCTTTCCTCTTCCTCCTCTGAATGTGCCCATGGCTGCCATGGTTGATTTCTGCCTCTGAGATTCTGACACCATCCTTTTGTGGGATGCTATGACTTAATCTCTAGGAGATCAGCCTTTTTATTGTTTCTCTGGCTTATCTGGTGCTATCCTGGCATGCAGCAGTTTGCTACAAGGTACAATCCGTTAGGAGATGCTAGTTATAAAACAGCAGGAGGAGAGGCCAATTGCCTGCATGGCTGAGCCACTTTAGCATTTGACTGATAGGTGTGTAAACAAGAAAATACCATGGCTGGATTCTCATGCTTCTGAGGACTCTAATAACCCAGGAAAATGCTGGGCTGTCACTGTCACTACTTTGGTTACATTATTTGGTATCAATTTATCTAATTAACCAGTAGTTCAAGCCTTGTGGAGGACCAGGGGTATGCCAGTTTCTGTATCCTATGTGAGGTTTACATGAGCTATACCATCCATGCAATCTAGGTGTTTATTTTCTGATAGAAATACAGGCCTATGAAGATAGGAAACTTATTTAAACACTTACTTAAAAATTACTGAGTAGTATTGCCCTTTGGGAGGCTGAGACAGGAGAATCATGAGTTCAAAGCCAGCCTGAACAATGGCGAGGTGCTCAGCAACTCAGTGAGACCCTGTCTCTACATAAAACACAAAATAGGGCTGGGGATGTGACTCAGTGATGGAGTACCCCCGAGTTCAATTCCCAGTACCAAAAAAGATTTACTGAGTAGTTATTGTGTGCTAGGCTCTATTGTGTAATAGACATCCCTGGAGAAAGCATGCAGTTTCTGGTTTTAGGGATCTCTCACTGTTTTTACAGGAGAAAGGTGCTTTACTAGAGGGGCTTATAAGCTTCACCTATTTTAGTTTGACAATTATTCTAGGGCATTAGGTCCTCGTATAAATAGAGATATCAATGGAGAAGGACCCATCAGAAGAAGCTTCCTGAAACAGCTCCCCAGATGATCTTTATTCTGGATTCTGTGTTGTGCCTAGTTTTCCCCATTTTGACCATATGAGTTGAGGTTATATTATGGGGATCTGATAATTTCTTCCCTTGGCAGCTTTTGATCTCTCCTTTTAAAAGGTATTAATAAGTTATTATCATTTATTAACATTTACTCTGTGCCAGATTCTGAATGTGATACTTTCCCCATATTATTTCATATAAACATCACAAAAACCTGGTGAGGCGGAAATTATTCATAGAAGAATACCCATAAAGAAAATAATTCTTAAAGACATTAATTTGCCCAAGGTAACTTAGGAAGTGATGGCATCAAAATATGAAGCTTGATCTGCCTCATTCCAGGCACTCAGCTGCATTGATTCTTTGATTCTTTCCTCTGTATCTGGCAGTATTCCAAGGGATTACTTGGATTTTTGTTACCTGTGATTTTGTTAGTCCTCACCACAACCCTTGGAAGTGGGTACTGTTTTTTAGATTAAAAAACTGAGATTCAGAGAGGGTTAGTAAGTTGGCAGAGGCAGTAAAGCAAGTAGGAGAATTTGAATCTTGACCTTTAGGATTTTAGGGGACCCACATCATAACTCCTACCGTACATTTAACTAATTGCACCCAAGTAGAGGGGAAGAAATTGACATTTATTGTTTAGGATCAGATCCTATATTATTTTCCCAAAATAGGTTTATTACGTAGGAATTATCTCTGCTTTCTTACAGAGCAGTTTCTCTGAGTAAATTGATTTTTTTTTTAACCCAGCTTCATAAGAACAACTTAAGTGTGAACTTGGCAACTGGTCTATTTTTTCCTTCATTATATCATTTTACTTCCCACTTTTATACATGAAATAAAAATTCATGTATTAAAATCATTTTGTTCATTAAATAGTTTTAATTTCTGAAAGACTAGTAAGGAAAAATACTCATGCCCAATACAAGGGGTTAATTGATTTAACCACGTGAATGATTGGTTCTTTGTCTGCCTTTGCAAACATCTTTCAGTTCACATATATAAATGAATTGTGGTACTTCTAATACTTGTTGAGTTTATAGTCATTGCTCTATATCTGTAGAGAATTTATTTCAGTATCTCCTCCCCTAAGATACCCAAATTCGCAGACACTCAAGTTCCTTACATTAAGTGGCTTAGTATTTTCAAATAACCTACTCACATCCTCCTGTGTACTTTAAATCATCTTTAGATTACTTATACTATCTACTACGATGTAAATGTTATGTAAATAGTTGGTATATTATATTGCTTAGGGAATATTGACAGGAAAAAAGAATATGTGCATGTTTAGTATATATGCAACATTTTTTGTGAATCTTTCTGGTTCATAGTTGATTGAATCCCAGGATATAAAACCTATGGATATGAAGAACCATACTTAAAATAAGAGGTGATTTTTATGATACAAGTCTTGGAGATAGGTTGTCTTTTTCATCCAGGACATATCCAAGTGCCTGTGGCTTCAAAATGTCATCTGTGGGTTGACCATGTGCTTAAATAGACAGTGAAAATAACTTTACAACAGGACCTTTGTTGTATCTCATCAAGAAATAGAAAACAAGACTAGCTCAGGTGATTAAAAAATAAAAGTCATGGATAAATGTGAGAGAATTCGGACAAGGTAATGAGAAAGGATTAAAAGTGCTAAAAGTTTCCAGTTGGGCTGAAAGATCTAGGAGAAAACAGGGGTCAGTAGCCCCAGAACCTATATATGAGTATGACCAACAACTTTCCATAATACATCTATAGGAGTCATTCCTGCAATTAAAAATGGTATGCAAATTCTGTGATTATAGCATTCAACACTAGGATGCCTGGTTAGACTGTAGGAGAGCATGAATAAACCCCCTGAGATTCTAGAAACCTAATTTTGAGTTTTCAAAATTTAGAAAACTCAAAAAACTTTTCTGAACCCTCAAAGACTCCATTGAAACAAAAATCCCTTGTTATGCAGAAAAATGAAAGTCTAACCAAATTGGGTTACTGTATTTTCCTTCTTTTTCCCCCAGAAGGAAAACCTGTAATTGGTGACTTTAACCAATTGTCTTCTTTTTGCTTCTTGCTTCCCTTTATTGGATAATGAAACAAGCTGATGTTTTGTGTGTGTGTGTGTGTGTGTTGGTGTGTGTTGGTGGTAAAGTTCTATGTTTTTGCCACAATAAGTATTACAGTGTAAAATTCCCCCAGACCATTTCCCCCATCGATAGCTGAGAGTGTACTGAGGTTTTGTTACTTTGAATTTATGCCTAAAGTATGTTATTATAAAATGAACATTGTGATAATTCATTATTTTAATGAGTCTGGAACTGGTAGTACCTAAGGGAGGCAGGTAAATAAGAGGCCAGTTACAGTAATAGCGGAGGCACCGAAACCTATAGCTAGTGTGTAAAGATGCCATCTCATACTGCACTTTACCAAGCCCAGGTCTCCATACTTTAGAAAGTCCTTC
Organism: Geosciurus inauris; assembly: GCA_004024805.1. Lineage (NCBI taxonomy): Eukaryota > Metazoa > Chordata > Mammalia > Rodentia > Sciuridae > Geosciurus > Geosciurus inauris. Next base: position 140,289 of record PVHX01000973.1, read on the forward strand.
TTTGGCCCTTTTCCAGCTATGTTTCCCCCTATTGGACACAGAGAATGTTATGATTTGAATATAAGGTAGTCTCCCAAACCTCATGGGACAAGGTAGCAATAGGCAAAATGATTAGATTATGAGAGGTGACCTAATCAGCAGATTAATTCATTGGATGGATTAATACTTTGAAAAGACTATTGCACTGGGTGTTAATTGTTGCCAGGTGAATTGAAGCTGAAGGAAGTCTGTCATTGGAGCATGCTTTTGGGGATTATATTTTGTCCCTGGCACCTTGTCCTCTCTCTGATTCCTGGCTGCCATGAACTGAGGAGCTTTCCTTCACCACACCCTTCTGCCACGAAGTGCTGCCTCACCTCAGGCCTAGAGCAATGCAGTTAGCCAACCATGGACCAAACCTCTGATGCTATGAGCCCAAATAAGTTCCCTTCTTCTAAATTGTTCTTATTAGATATTCTGGTCACAGAAACAAAAAGCTGATTAAAACATTGCCTTCATTTTTTCTCTTTTTGTTGCTCTGAGAATATTAAGGCTAGGACTAGCAGGGACTGTCTGCAGTTAGGAAGGATGTATAAGGTCTTAAGAATTGGGTCTAGTGCTAGGTTGGAAATGATTTAATGTCCCCAAAGATGGCTTACTTGATCTCTGAGAAGGACGGAATAGGAAGAGTGATCAGTGTCAGGCAAAGGTGAAACAGATTCTAGTTCTCTTTGGGGCTACTTTTCTTTCTTTCTTTGAGCACTTGGGCTTTATGTAGTTTTAGAGCTATATTTTCGTAAGCAGAAATTAGAGGTAGTAGAAAGGGTATTCAGAGCCATACTGATAGAGAACCATTCGGCACTATCAGTCATGGGCCTCAATTTCCCTCCTTACAATGGGGGTGATTATTTTGCTATTGGGGTTGTTTTGAGCACAAGATGAATTAATGTAAAACAATACATCATCATCATCTTCTTTTTTGTTTATGCAGTGCTGGGGATCGAACCCAGGGCCTTGCACATGCTAAGCATAAGCTACATTCTAGTCCACAGCACAGGTTTTTAAAGTTCAATAAATGTTCAACTAAGAGCCTCTCTCTTTTATTTCTGCTTTGATTAAATGGAACACACTTTTTAATGTTTTATTTCTTTTAATACTTGGCAAAAGTGTAGTATAATATTTAGTGTATTTCATATTAACAACATAATATAAGCACTTTCAGAAGTAGTTTTGTAAAGAACTCCCAGGACAGCATGCTTTAAGGCTGAGAAATACTTCAGGGCAGGAGGGCTCCCTCCCTGATTCCTATCCACCGAGTGACCAATACCCAAAAGCAGAGGCTCAACTAACTTGAGGTGCAGGTCTCATTGCTCCGGTGTTGCCTTTGACAGATCAACACTGGCTCCATCTCAGTTATTGGATTTTGATTTATTTCCAGAATTACCTGGACTGAGTTCAATGCCAGAACAGTACTTGGAATGATGGACTATCATATGGACTTCATTTTCTTGAAATGTCACATGTTCTAATGTCCTAATTTTTCTAGGCAGACAATAGTATGATTTTTAGTTTAATGTGTCAACTTGGTTATATTCTAGTACCCAGTTATTCAAGAAAAATCTAATGTCAGTGTAGGGATGAATATATCTTGTAGATGTTAACATTTACAATCAGATGATTTTAAAGGAGATGATCTTTGATAATGTGGGTGGGCCTTAGCAAGTCAGTTGGTAGGACTTAAGAGCAAAACTGAGTTTCACTGAGGAAGAAGAAATTATGCTTTTGGAGAGCAACATCAGCTACTGCCTGAGAGTTTCTAGTCCGGTGGCCTGACTTGGGCATTTCAGATTTGCCAGTCCCTACAATAGTCATGTAAAGATACATAGAAATATGCATTTTATATATATCATTTCTCTGGTAGAACTCTGACTGAGCGCTTTAAGAGGAATGGAAGCTTAAGGAATTGGTTCTCTAATCTGATTAGATGTGAAAACACTGATGATTCTTTCCAGTGGTAAACAGGGCATTGGTTGGCCATGGTAGGATGTGGCGCAGACAATGCAGTCATTGGGTATTTTGAATCAAATGCTTATAAAAAGCAAGGTTCTAGGTGACCATGTATTTAATACTTTGAATACTCTAATCAAACTGAGGTGTATAATGAGATTGACTGGTGCTCCTAACTGTGCAGGGAGATGTGAGGAAACAAGAAGATGAAATTGAGAGCTTGAAATTCCTAGCTCAAGTTCTGTCGAAATGACCTAAAATCAGGCTGCTATTACAAAATACCATATGTCACAAAATACCTTATAAAGCTAGTGTTTTATAAGGATCAAAATTTATTTCTCACATTTTGGAGGCTTAGGAGCCAAGGTGCTAGCAAGTTTTTTGTCTGGTGAGGGCTTAGAGCTTTCTTGTTTATAGACAGCTGTCTTTCCTGTGTCCTCACGTAGTGGAAGAGGCAAGACAGCTTTCTGGGGCTTCTTTTATAAGAATAATGCCATCCATGAGAGGTGTGCAAGGACCCCACCTGCTAATCTCATCACATTGGGTAAAAATTCAACATAGAAAGGAAGAGGGACAAAAGTGATCACTCTATAGCAGAAACTCTTATCTCCTATAATTACAGGCTGAAGTTTCTGAAAGCCAATCCCTGAGTCTTATCCTGGGAGTGGCTATAATACCACAGAAATTGAATCCCCAAACTCACAGAATTTTTTTCTGTTAATGTGAAAGCATTTATTGGGGAGAAATGGGCTCCTGAAAGTTGTAATGGGAATATATAGAAAGATCCCAATGAACCTGAAGATACTGAATCCCCCAATTCTGCCAAGTTCTTTGCCAATAGAAGCAACCCTTCCATCTCTCTGAGGAAGGTAACTTTGTTTTGTCCAAAAACTTTCCCTCATGTAGTGGCAATACACCACCAATTCTCCTTCAAACATATCCTTCTTTGCTTCTAAAATTATAAGTAGCCTCAAGTCCCAGAGGATAAGTCATGAGAAGGTACACTATATACCAAAGAACTGCATAATTTCCCCACTCATACAGACAACAATCCAATCCATTTGTGAGCAGGGATATAAAGGGTGCAGGATAATAGGAAGAGACATAAAGTTGGATCAGTTCAAATTTAGTGACATGTTCCAACTAAGCAGATAGTCTAGATTCAAATTTTCAATTTGAAAATTTAAAAAGGGCTCTAAGAGTTTGTGTTACAGACTGAAACACAGCTATCTGCACTCAATGCTGTTGGTAAATAGGTACTTTGTTCATGAACAAATTGGGAAATGCCAAGAATATCTAAGGAAAGAACTGACTATCTATAGAGGAGATCATTCTGCCTATTATCCTCCTCTGCTGTGGTTATCCTTAGTGAACATTCACATGGGACACAAATACCTTTGTGGGTTTTGAACATTGAGAGAGGTTCATCCACATGCCTCTTCCCTAGAACCTTTATTGCCAATTTTCCAATGTTCTAAGTTCCTGACCAGCCAATCAAACCAGTGGACACAGTCCATGAAACAGTATAACCTAAGACTTCTATTTATTTCTTTCCCAGCAAAATGAACAATCACTGAGTAATTCCTTTTACCAATATTTTATAGGTGTGTCCCCAAAATGATGATAGCATTGCAGCTGTCCACTTTTTGGTGCCTCACAAGTTTATCATCTATTTACTACGGCTATGTTTAGTCAGCTGGTCATGCGGAGTTCCCCATGACACCAAGAGTTACAGGTTTGGAGAGAGAGTGGTCAGAAGTAGGTACTGTGGACATTTGGGCCACTTCTTTATGTAATTTTTTATGCTTTTAGGGCCTGATCACTTTCAGAATTTTACATACCACTTCTATTTGATAATTGAATGCTACTGTAAATGTATAACTGGGCTTAAATAGGTTAGGCAGTAACTTACAATAGTAAGTTCATGATGCATAGCTCAGGTTTCAGGGAAATGGATGACCTATGGTTAAATGTCTAGTTTCTGTTAAGAGCTAGGGACAAGGTGAAAGCTGTTTATCAAAATAAGAGCAACTATCCATTGAGGATGACAGGGATTCAGTCCAAATCCTAAGAATCGTCATTGTCAAATAAATCTAACATGATCAACCTAATGGACCATTGTCATGTCTTGAGAAGGCAAAGATGATCCAGGCCTTTGTGAACTAAATTATGAATTAGAGGTGGAGAGTTAATATAATGCTGAGGTCTCAGAGCAAAGGTGCATTGCATTGCTGACTATGCCAGCTGAAATCAAACTGCTTCTGATGGTCTGTACTAATGGGGAGCTTAAAAAATTAAAATGCAAAAGCATTTACCAGCTCAATACATTAATATCAGGTACCAAGGGGTGAGTTGACTTGCTCAAGCAATGAAACCATATTAGAACAGTGGCTGCAGTTGGAGCCACCATCTGGTTAAGTTTATTACAGTGCACCATCATTCCCCAAGATCCATCTGTCTTCTGCTCAGACCACATGGAGAGTCAAATGGGGATGTTGTGGGAATCATCACTCAAACATCTTTCAAGTCCTTGATGCTGTTGCTAACCCTGCAATTACTCTAGGAATGCAGTAATGCTTTTGGTTCACTATTTTTCTAGGAACAGGCAGTTTCCTTTTCCTTTTCTAGGGACACAGTGATCAACTAGATAATACCATAGGTCTCTGTGACTCAAACCTTACCATAACCCATGAATAGCTACAGTGGCTCTAAGTGGCAATGAAGAGCTACAGTGGCTCTAATCTGGGAAAGGCCACTCATGGCCCAGATCCTAAGGAATGGAGGTTTGGGCCAGCTTACCCGGCAAAAAAGCCATGACCAGCTAAGGTGCTCGCTGAGAGCAAAGGGAATTTGGAGTGAGTAGTGGAACAAAGTAGCTGCAGCTTTCAGATATAAGCACAAGTGTTTCAGAAACAGGGACTGTAATTGCTATTTGTACTTCTTCCTTATTTATTTCTCTTTTAAGATTTTAAAAAAATTTGTTCTTTCTAATTTTTATGAATATATTTGTGTGTGAATGTTCATGTGTATGCACAAATATTTTTGTTTTCTTTCCTCTTTTACTTCCTTATCATCTAACATAAGATATTTTAATAATGGTTGTTTATTTTACAGAATTTAAGTTACAAAGTAGCAAGGAAGAGTGCGAACCATGTTTAAGGATTTTGCCTTCTCTTCTGGAGAGTCAATGCATTTTTAGTTGTAGGCAGGATAGTTGTAACCTGTTAAGGGGAAGAGACAGTTTTTCTTTTTCTTTGGAGATTAAGTGTAGTTTAAGAAGATATGTGTATGACATATCTTCATATGGGATGGACTGATGGTTACTTTTTTTTTTTTAGTTGTAGATGGACACAATATCTTTATTTATTTATTTTTATGTGGTGCTGAGGATCGAACCTAGTGCCTCATGCATGCAAGGCAAGCACTCTACCACTAAGCCACAATCCCAGCCCCCTGATGGTTACTTTTATGAATCCACTTGGCCAGGTTAAGGATCGAAGCTATTTACTCAGACACTAATTTGGGTGTTGCTGTGAAAGTATTTTTCTAGATGTCATTAACATCTATAATCTGTTCACTTTAAGTTAAGAGGATCATCTTCAATAATATGGGCATGCCTATCCAGTCAGTTGAGAAACCTCAAGAGTAAAGCTGAGTTTTTCCTGAGGAAGAAGAAAGGCCAGCTGTGGAGAGCAACGTCAGGTTCTGTCCTAGAGTTTCCAGCTACAGACCTGTTCTAGGAGTTTCAGACTCGCTATCCCCGCCATAGGCAAACCAATCCCTTGGGGGAGGGGCACAGTATATAACATATGTAATATATGTGTCTCATATATAATATAGTATATAACAAACATAATATACATGTCTCATATATATTGCATATACATATGTATATTATATGTATCTTCATACTTGCTAGAATGATTCACAGGACTGAGGAAAATGCTACACTTTACTGTTATGGTTTATAATAAGGGATACAAATGGACAATGAGATGAAGAAGTTTGCAGGGAGCCTCTTCCTCCATGGAAGTGGAGTAAACCACTCTCTAGGCATGTGGAGTGTTCACTGACTTCAGAGCTCTCTAAGCTTCCTCTTCAAGTTCTTTTATAACTCAGATCCCCTTCCCTGGAGGGCAGGAGGTGGGAATGAGTATTCCTACCTCTACTCTTGTGTTTCTGGTGAGCAGGTCCCATCTTGAAGCTATCCAGGAGCCCCACCCTGAGTCACCTCATTAGGGCAGACTCAAGCATCTTCTGAAGGAGTTCAATAAAATATAAAAGATGCTCCTGTCTCTCAAGGAATTCTAAGGCTTTTAGGAGCTCTGTGCCAGGAATCTGAAATGGAGACTGGATATATATTTTTATGATCCCACAGGAGAATTGCTATGTTTATTGCTTCCAGCCTCATGTTCCCTTGGAACCCTCCAGTTCCTTTTCATTCCTAAGTCTGTATCTCCAGCTTGTCACTTATGGTATTAGTAGCCACACTCTCCCTTCTCCCAATATCCTTCCAAAGAAGTCCTCTTTAGATTAAGTGAGGTTGCTGGAGTTGGGCTTTTATGGCTGCCATTAGGACATGGCTGAATACATGTCAAGAACCTGTGTGAAGGAACAAGTAGAAAGGGATGTAGGGTGCTGTTTGCATATTTTATTAGGTGTGGTGAGTTTACAATGGTTGATGTGGGTGTAAAATTCCAATTTACTCCTCTAATGAACTCTTCAACAATGGACCTGATCCTACTTAGCTGTACATTATTATAGCTAAATGTTGTCTGCTACAAAAAGACCTTGTTTTGACCTCATATGAAAACAACATTAAAATAACTGGAGGAAAGAAAACCAAGTAGGCCAAAGTCAGGAAAGAAATTCACTGTGTTTGTATTTCAGTGCTGGCTGTGTCCTCTTTCCTAATATGCTAACTTCTCATATATATTTGACTATTGTTTAATGTGACCGGACAAATATTATTTTATAAGGACACATTCTAAGTTAAAACATACTCTCCTTCTTGGGTGTGTTTCTGGTTTCTGCAGCTGGAGGTTACAATAGGCCATTTGATTAATGAGCTGTTTTATTGGGATGCAAATAATGCATAATGTCATAAGATCCATATGTTGTATATTACAGAAGCATAAAACTTACCTTGGCACAAAATGGAAAATTTAAAACATCTCTCTTGAAAAAATATATCATGCTGAACAAAATGCATGTGGGTATTTCTGGTATTTATGAAGCTGATGAAATGCTGCTCCAGATATGTTTAGTTTCAGTGTTAATTCTGATTGTGTGTGTTGTGTGTGTGTGTGTGCACACACCCACTTTTTCATCAGAAGTAACTTAATGCTTCTGTTCCTACTTGATCTGGTCAGATAGTTGAAAAGACCCGAAGAGCTGGTTTTGCTAACTCACGGTAGCTATAACCTGCATGGTTGAGGACTCAAAAGCTAGAAACTGGAAAGAAACTGTAATTATAATGAAAACAGTAATGGCAGATTAGAAATTGATTGGCCATGTAACACCAGACATGAGAGTGATATGTAAATAGTCGGTCCATGGAATAAAAGCTTCAGAGCCACATAATTCTGGGAGTCTAGAGACAAAGCAGTGCATGTGACTCATGATAGAGCCCCAGAGTGTTGGTCAGTGTGGATTTGACATCCGTGAAACCACCCATGAGACCAAACTATCTCCCACATCCTTCATGTGGTACTTGCTCTTTATTCTTCAGCCTTTGCTCAAATATCATTTCTCAAAATCCTCTCAATGTATCACTCCCTGACTCTGATCATTCTCATCACCGAATTTTATTGTCTTTGTAGACTTTTTCATTGTCTGAAATGATATTGTTTACCTTTTAGGTTACTCATTTATTATATGTTTTATATTAGAAAATGGGCTCCATGTGAAGACTCATTTATAGCTGAAAACTTAGATCAGTGCCTGGAACATGTTAAGAATTCAAAAAATGCACACTGAGTGTTGGTGGAATTTGGAAAGTGGAAATCATAGTAGTCCTTCCTACCTTAAAGGAGTCTTTGATGCTGAACCAAGATAGTCCTTGTAAACTTGACGAGAATCCTGGGAACAGATAGCTAGCACTATTTTTATTATTTGTATGACTTAGAACAGTAATGATGATGATGATGATGATGATGATGGAATGCTGGCCACAAAAGAAATTTAATTGACACTCCAAGGAAGCAATTGGACTTGGCTATGTTAGCCTGGAAGTTCACTAAAAAAATTTTGAAAGTAAGGTTTCATGAACACCATTCAAGAATGAATTGCATAGATTATTAAAACAATCTGTTTCTATGGAAGTAGGAACATGCCCACTGTATGAGAATTCTGACTTCATCAAGATCTAGGGTGCCATAACATAGACCCAGGAGTAAAATTCTGCAGGACACTGTGCAAACTAAGTGGAGTCGGGAAGCTCTGTGGGATCCTGTGGTGCTTCTGGTCATTGCTAGGAACACTGGTTCTCTCTGAGCTTCCAGTAAGTGCTTGCTTAGAAATTTCTGGCTTGATGGAACTGCAAACACTCCTGCTTACTTGACAGCACTTTAGGCTGTCTTTAATGATGCTGCTCTTTAGGAGAAAGATAGATCAGACTTTCTTCATTTACAAAGCACAGCATATGTAGGCTTTGTTCTTTAGCTTCCTACAGATAGAGTGATGAGATGCGTGATCCTTCGTGATTTAAGCCCCACTCTTTAGGCAAAGTTGTCAGTTTATTGCTGTTCATTTTCTCCTTGATAGAATTTTATTTTCTGGCTTTCTGGCTTGCCTCTTTGAAGGCTGGGGCATAGGGCAATCACAGAGGTGAGGGGTTGTTGCTACCATGAAACGGCCTTTGGCTGGTTCACTGCTCACCAGAGCTGCTATTCACAGGTATTGATTTTGGCACAGTAAAATTCTGATGGCTTCCTCAAAGGGACCAATTTTTTCAGATTAACAGCTGCTCTGTTAACCTCACAAGAACTGTGTGGTCTTTATTTACAGACATCAGAAAGCCTCTCTTAAACAGCAGGCCCTTCAAATTCAAAATGAAAGGAGAGAAATAAGAGGAAAATCCCATTTTATATTAATTGTTCTATTTTAGTATAACACACTTTAGATAATAAAACTCCAGGGATATGGAAACAGTTGATGTTCGTCTTGTTATTTATGTGGTATGTTTACTTTGTGCTGTGTCTACATGGGCAGTAAAAATGTAGTGTTTAGTGTTCTTATAAATTTTATTTAATTTTGTTAGTGAATTCAGCTTTTTAAATTTTTTTTTGCTATTACAAAGAAAAAAAAACAAAAATATAAAAACAAACAAGAAATCCCCAAGGAGACAAAAAGTGTTCATCATTTATATTTATTTCATTTATATTTTCATTTTGTGTCTAGAAGGAGTCATGATACAGAATGAATATGAACAGAACCCAACTATCAGAATTGGGTGTGAACTTTCTATTTGCCAAAGAACCATCTACTACTCCGGAAAGGCCAAGAATGAAGGGGGATTTGGGACCAATGAGTCCCATAAGGGTTATCAAGAGGAGGGTGAAACTACTCCAAGCAAGAGGGCAAAAGAGCTGGGAGACATGTGGCACTCAACAGCCTCCCTATGGCCTTGGGTTAATGAGCTGGGGTGATGTGTGTGATAGAACATCGTCCCTTTCCTTGCCAGGGCTATCTTTGAGTCTCCCTGTGTTCTGGGCTGATGGGATTGTGTGTCTGTGTGTGTTGTGGTAGCAGTTTCCACCAGCCTTTTGATTAGGCTCCAGCCTTTCAGGATTCTAAGTGGAGTGAGCTTGTTCCCAGGTCATAAGCTACTTGTTACCTCTTCTCTGAGCTCCTCCCCCAGCCCTATTCTTAATTTCAAATATTAATTTTTATCAAAGTAATGCAAATAATAGTTCAGGAGTCAAATAGTAAAAGACTTATTATGAAGATGAGCTGCAAATAGCAACACAGCTTAAAAAACGTAGAGGAACTGGTGAGGAGACAGCCCTGATCTTGTTGTTCTTCTCCCTATGATCTTATTCAGATAGTCTGCCCATTGGCTCAACTCTACAAGAAATAGGACCTTGGGTGATGGATTCCTCCATGGAGACTGAACGAAGCCATCAAAGAGTGAATAGAACAGGAGCTAATACCTATAAACAAGGGCTACTGCAAGAAGGAAATGAGGTCAACATAAAAAGCACTCAGGCACGGCTGAGGTGGTAGCTCAGGGATAGAGTGCTTGCCTGTCACCTGTGAGGCACTGGGTTTGATCCTCAGCACCACATAAAAATAAATAAATAAAAGTATTGTGTCTGTCTACAACTAAAATATATTTTTTTAAAAAAAGCACTCAGGCAAAGAAATTGGCATACAGTTGGTCCTCCAAATAGGTTTTTTCCCCTCTCACCTCTTTCCCCTCCTTCATTTATCAAAATATGCTTTCAAAGATTGTGATCTATTTATTTATTGCAAAGCAGTAATTATCTTTAAAAAGCATCTTAACAAGAGGTGAGCCTCATTCAAAGCATTTTAGATGTTTTAGATGTTGGTAACTCAATGAATGGTATTTTGGTTGTGGGTGGGAGGAAAAGGCCTGCAACCATCTTCAGAGTCCATAGCAAGGAGCATTTGCCTTGTTGAGCTTGCTCTGCCTCGTGGGTTAAGATCTTTCCCTCGCTGCTTAGGCGCCCCAGTATCTTTGCAGTAGGACTCAGTGTGGCTCTTCCCAGAGGAAGGTACTAAAATTAGGTCATAAATCTCTGGAAACTGGGAAGTCTGGTTACCCCAGATTATTGTCCTACCACAATGCAGATGGTCCTTGTGCAATGTACAAGCCTTTGCATTTACTGGCATGTTTGAAGCAATCTTTTGCCACTCTGTCAGTGCCAAAGAAATGATTCTCTTCCAGATCTTCTAGTTTCCAATCATTACAGCTTTTCATGCTATGGGTTCTGATGGGTGTCCAGGGATCCTTTCCCTTTATTCTTGACTATTCAATGAATAGATGGGAAGTTTCAGGGTTTCTTTGGAGCAATTACCTGGGCCAAGAAGACAGGATGTTTCTCTGGCAGAAGGAGAATCTTTCCTCTACTGTAGTACATGCCTAGTTGGAGGGTGAGCCCAGGATGCTGAGCTGAGGGATGTTGACAGTTGCGACATCTCTAAGGGGCTGAGTAGCAGAGTGTACCTGAAAGCCAGGCTGGGGCTTGCTGTTGGGATCTGAGACAGAAGGACAGAAGATGAGGAGGTGTGTGCAGTGCTCAGACAGCCCCTAGCCACAGGAGCCCTAAGTACTGTCGTTTTCTCTCAGGGGTTCCCTCCACCCACCCATAATTCACTCCTCTCAGGTTCCTCATTAAAGTAAAAATCATCAATGTCCTTCTAATGTGGCTTTTTGTGTTTCATTTCCTTTGTTGGTTAAAAAAATGTTTCCACTGAAACATTTTATAAGATTTCTATATAGTGCATACATTTTGAACATTTTGTTCCTATTAACATAAAATATTATTCTCATTTCCTCTCATGTTGGGAAGAAAGTGGGAAAAAGCATTATAAAAATTAAAAAAAAATCTCTTTGTTATGCAGGAGTATGAATGATTTATGAGCATAATAAAGGCAAGTCTCTTTGGTCAACATTATGAATTTAAAAATAAGACTTCTTTTCAGATTTCTGCAATGACTTAGATGACAGTAGGCACTAAAATAACAAAGGAGAACAGATTATAATGGGATTTCTTCTTTCCCCCAAGACTTACTGTGGCATGCTGTGTACGCCTTGGGAAAAAAAGTAGTGTTATCCCAGGTCAGGGTCAAGAGAATATCACATTAAATAGCCCACTTCAAAATATGTCTGTGGCCCATCTGCACCCCTGACAGAGATGCACTTTGGAATTCTTTCTGCTTTCTTCATACGTTCTTAATTTCAGATCCCATTGACTCACTGGAGAGAGGAAGTAGAAGCATTCTTTTTTTTTTTTTTTTTGGTACCAGGGATTGAACTCAGGGGCACTCGACCCCTGAGCCACATCCCCAGCCCTATTTTGTGTTTTATGTAGAGACAGGGTCTCACTGAATTGCTTAGTGCCTCGCCATTCTGAGGCTGGCTTTGAACTCGTGATTCTCCTGTCTCAGCCTCCCTAAGTGCTGGGATTACAAGCGTGAGCCACCGTGCCCGGCTAGTAGAAGCATTCTTGACTTCTCCCATTGCCGGAGTTTAAAATGTGACCCCCGCCCCCACCAAATTTCAATTGTTGGAAACTTAATCCCCATGTTCACATGTTAACGGTATTTGGAGGTGGGGCCTATAGGAGAATATTAGGGTTAGAAGAGGTCATGATAGTTGTGCCTCCAGAATTGTATTAATAGATATATAAGAAGAGGAAGAAGGATCGGAGCTAGTGTGGTTGCTGTCTTGCTATGAGAAGCCCTCTGCCGTGTTGTGAAGTAGTGAGAAGGCCCTCACCAGATGCCAAGCAGCTGTCGCCATGTTCTTAGACTTCCAGCCTCTAGAACCATGAGCCAAATAAAGGTCTATGCTTTATAAATTAGCAGGCATCAGGCATTTCATTATAACAACAAATTGGACTAAGACCCCTATGTTGTGGGACTCACCCCCACCATGATTTTCTGATGACACCCAAGCCCCTTGATCCTTCTGCACTTTGATGGCTCCGGAGCTCTGTGATTTTGTGCTTCTGCTGTGTGTGTCCTTGTAGCATTTTCCCTCCAATTCTTCCAGCCCTGTCTATCAAATTCCACACTCTTCTTTGAGTTTCAGTTCTGTGTCTCCTAGCCTGGGACTCTTTTCTGTAAGCTCTTAGAAATTTTGATGAAAACCTGAATGAAGGGCATATTGAGCAGAGGTATCATAAGGAGAGGCTGGCAGGCTGCAAAGAGTCTCTTGAATGCCATTTCCTAGGTGAACTGATCCTGCCTTAAGGTCAGGTACCCAGCAGTGTAGGCTCAGAAACCAAATTCCATTAGCACACTGAGAATGCATGGAAGAATGACCTTGTGTCAACCAGCTTGTGAGACTGAGGAGGACCCTGGTGCTCTGATTTCTTAATTTAAAGGAGAAGCACAACCTTTAAGAAATATGTGCTGTGGGTATCTCATTCAGGGAGAACACACTTACTTGGTGAGGCCGAGAAAGGCTCGTAGGTGGTATGTACTAGGATGCTGGTGGCCGGAAGTCTAAGTTTTTAACAACTTATCGAACATCTCCTTCAGGAAAGATGCTATTCTAAGCTCTTGAGATATAGCAGTGAACAAAGGAGATAAAAATCCCCAAAGTCAAGGCATGCATGTTCCAGTAGTTATTTGAGACTGGAGGTCTGAGTCTCTTACCCTGGACACAGCCAACATTTGGCCTTCCATTTTCTCTGATCAGAGTTTCACAAACTCACCCCAGAAGTGAATGCACATTGCTGCCGAATGTTATAAAGAGAAAGAAACATGATGAAAATCCTTTGATTTTAACCCAGAAATTCCTATGTGTGGGACAAGGTTTAAGGACAAATGTTTTTCCAAACCCTTATTATGGTTTCTTCATTTTTTCAATGCTGCTAACAAAAGTGAAGTTCTCTCTAGCCTACTAATTGAATAGGAAATTGAAAGAATATATGGATGGGGTGGCCACAGAAGTGGGGGAAAACAAAAAAAAGCTGTATTCGTTCATTTTCTATTACTATTATGCAACACATAAGGCAAGCTTACCTAAAAAGAGATTTTATTTTGACTCATAGTTCTGGTCCAAGATTTAGGGCCTGCATTTGCTGATGGCCTTCCTCTAGCAGGGTCCCAAGGTAGCATAAGAGGATATCACAAGACAGAAAACTAGGGAACATGTATGTGCATGTGACTCTCCTGGTCTGTCTCCCTCTTTTCATAAAGCTGCTGGTATTCAATCATGGAAGTTGCACTCTGTCCCCCTCTTCTTATAAAATCACCAGTATTCAATCACAGAAGCTCTACCCTGATGACATTCTCTAAACCTAATTATCTCCTAAAGGCTCTACCTCTAAAGACAACAGTCAGATTAAGTTTCTGCCCTCTTAATATCTCACAGTGGAGATTAAATTTCCACATATGGTGTACACAGTCAGGCCATGTCCAAACCACAGCAGCAGCCAATCAATACATATGAGCAAGGGCCAGAGAGGTGATTCAACAAGTGGAGGGTTTGACTTTAGCGATTCAGAGCCATTGTGAGGAGCCAGGAACATAAAGACAGGAGGAAAGTTTTAAAAATAGCTATGGTGGATTATGGATTGAATTTCCTTTCATACTTGCTGAATGGGGTTGCTTTTGAATTACTGTTGTAGGCTAGTCTGCAGAGATCAAGTGTAGGACTTATTAAAGTTGGGTTCTGCTTGGACCTGAATATCTTTCTCTCATTTTTTTCTCTTATATACATGTAAAATAACACCAGCCCCCTTCCACAGAGCTCCATGAAGTCCACTACTTGTTCGCATATTTGTTAGGTTCCCAAAGTGCTTCAGTTCCCAGGTCACTCCTGTTACTTCTCATTCCAATCTCCTCTTAGACCAGTTGTTTGCTGATTAAATTCAGTTTTGATAAAGTTATGTAAGCATCAGTTTGAAACTCATTAAATATCAAATGGCTTAATGAAAACTAGAAGTCCCCAACTAAGCAATTCCTATCCTACACTCCAATTCCCATTGGCAACTGTGTTCAACTCCTTCAGTTCTTGCTTTCTTGCACTTAATCACCATGTTTCTAAATAAAACACTTGCATTGTTTCATATCAGTTTTAGACATTATGCATTGATATTCTGATACAATAGGTGAGGATTTAGCTCTGTTACTCTTCATCTGCCCCACCTCACCTACCTTCTCCTCCTATGTTCATTAAAATTATATACACAATTTTGGGTTGAATAATAGGATTGACATTATTATGACTATAAAAAGAAAGTCATAGGTAAGAACTGTGTCCTAATTCTATCTTCCTTGTTTTGGGTCATTTGTGTTTTTTCCCTAGAGTTAATGTTTTTCTTGTTTTTTAACTTGCTTACTTTTTGTGGACTTATAGTTTAATATTTTCATACTCCATTGTATTATTGATGCATTTATCAATACTATGTTTCAAATGATCAAGTAAATAAAATCATCTGTACAATTATTATTATTAGTAGTAGTAATTTATTTTTTAGTGTCTCTCTCCCAGAGACTACCCTTCCTATGCTTTGTCTGGACAGATGCTCCTGGGAAGTTTTCTTCCAGCCCTGTTCCATGGCTCTCATCTCTGGACTTTCTTTTTGTATTCGTGGTTTGGATCCATTATTTCACAGTAAATACCTTTTCCCTCACTTTGAAGGGGCACATGTTCCTAGATTCCTAAGAAATTGTTTATGATGATAATTATTTGAAATTGTGCCTTTCAGAAAATGTTTTTAGCTTATTTTCATACTTGTTTGATAGAATTTTTTGGCTGGATATATAATGCTAGGCTGCAAATCACTTTTCCTCAGTATTTTGAAGTCTTTTTCTCATTGCCTTATACCCTCTAAATTTGATGATGAGAAGTCTGCTATTAGTCCTTTCCATATTTTGTGCTAATAACTTTTTCTCCAACTCCCAAAGATATTAGTGAATTTTTTTTTCATGTTTATATTATGAACCTCTGAAATTTCATAATATGGAGTCCTTGTGTTTTCTGTTTATCATTTCTTATGGTAGACATAGTGGGCCTTTCTTTTAATCTTGATATTTTAATTTCCATTTTTTTCAGAAAAATATTCCATTATGAATTTTAAAATTACTTCCTTTTCATTATTTTTCTATTCTATCAGTCCATTATTAGGTTCCTTTTAAAAGTTTTCTTTAAATATATTTTTCTTTTAGTTCTGTCTTTTTAATTTTGTTTTATTTTCTGAAAATTGTTTTTGTTTTTATTTACCAACTTTTGATTTACATTATTATGAACAATTTTGCAGTTCTTAAATTATTTCTCCTGCATCCTTACCTATCCAGTACCCTTCTTAAAAACAAAACAAAACAAAAATACTACATAATATCTTTTCCTATCTTTCCAATTTTGTTTATTCTAGCTTATCCACTATATGGCCTTTTATTTATTTATTTTTTAATTCAGTTCCTTTGTTTTGGGTCTTTGCTGAACGTTGCAAGTAGTTATTGCATGTTGGTTTCTTATGTTGAAGGCCTGTCTCACTGTCTGATGTCAGTGTCTGAAGGTCTTTTATTTGGGGCTTTTAGGTTACTAAAAATAAGACTTCTCTACCTTCCTGACTTGAGGGCGGAACTCTAGAGGTAGACATTTCAGGTAAACTCCTGTTTTAAACTTCTGACCTCTCTCTTCCTTGTATTTGACTAATGTCTTCTCCATTTGACTTCTGAGAATAAACCATTGGTCTCCTGTGTGTGTGTATGTGTGTGTGTGTGTGTGTGTGTATGTGTATGTGTGTGTTTGTGCACATAGGGAATTGGTTGGCTTCCTGGAATGAAGGAGTAGACAGGTAGTCAACCATTCCACAAAGAGACTTTTTACTGCTTCCAACGTGTTATGGGCTAAATTTTGTCTCATATTGAAGAACCTCAGATTGTATCTGGAGAGAGGGTCTTTCAGAGGTAATCTGGTTAAAATTAGGTCATTAGGGAGGGCCCTAATTCAGTATGGTTGGTGTCCTTATAAGAAAAGGAAATTTGGACATAATTGCAGAGGAAAAGCCATGTGAAAATAAAGAGAAGTTGACCATTTGTAAGCCAAGGAGAGGGACCTCAGAAGAAATAAACTTTGCTGACACATTGATTTAGACTTTTAGCCTTGAGAATAATGGGGAAATAAATATCTATTAAGTCATTGTGTCAGTCAGCTTTCCGTCACTGTAACAAATACCTCAGATGATCAATTTAAAAGAGAAAGTTTTATTTTGGCTCCTGGTTTCAGAGGTTTCTGTCCATGGTTACTTGGCCTCATTGATTTTGGGCCTGTGGGGAGGCAGAACATATAATGGTGAGAGCACATGAGAAGCACTCACTTCATGGTAGTTGGGAAGAAAGAGAGAGCTAGAACAGGGTCCCATAATCCCCTTCAAGGCACATTCCCAAGTACTTAAAACCTCCTTCTAGGCCCTACCTCTTACACATCTGGGCTTTTGGAGAACATTCCAGATCCAATGTGTAAGAGTCACCTCATCGGTGGAACCTTGATATGGCAGCCCTAGCAAACTAATATTCTGTGTTTTCAGCCTTGTTACCCAATATTGATTTTTATGAAATTTTCTACGTCCAAATTCTGCACCTTTCAAAGATTCTGGGTGGACTGGCTCACATCTCCTTTACATGCACTGTAGGTCATAGCTGCTGGACCTCTATGTCATGGTACCCTCCATTTGCTTTCTATCTTTCTAAAATTTGTCAAATTAAAAAAAAAAATTCGTTAAGCTTCCATTCTGTGCTCTTCATTTGTTAAGGTTTTCTACTTTAAAGAATTTCTGTACTGCCATTTCAATGAGGTTCAGGAGAGGGAGGAGTTATCTATGTACTTTAACAGAAACCATTTATTTAAATTCTTGTTCTTTTCTCTTGAGCAATAGAAATAATTGAAAGAAGCTATGAAATTCCAGCTCCTTTAACATTTTCCACATGTACTTCTCCATTTGTTGCTTTTCAGCTCTGAAGGACACTTCTTTGCTTTGGTTTGTGATCCTGGAGCTGCACCTGTAAACATTTCTCATTTACCAGATGGCTTGATAGGCGTCTTTGTCAGCAGAGAGCTCTGGAGGGACACTGAGAGAAGGAGCATCTCTTATGTCTGGTTCCTATGGCGCGAGGCTGTCAGCAGCTTGTGCAGCTCCAGTTGCACAAAGCATTTCAGCACGTCTTATGGTCCCCAAGGTGGTGAATTCCCAGTGAGTTCCAGAGGTGCCCTAATAGGGGCTGGGCACTGTAATAGGACAACAGCCACAGATAGCACATTAGTGAATAGAGGAGGCCATGTGCTGACCCCCACTTCATGTACTCTTTACCTTGTAGTTGGCAATCCGTAACTAGTTAGTAACTGTTCATGTTAAATTTACCCTATTCACATTACCAGTTTGGTTTCTGTTCCCTGCCGGACTCTGTTATCCACATTGATATTTTAGGCAAGGATTTGGCTTGTATGATGGGCCAGGAGAGAGCCTGTGCTCTGATCTGAAAATTCTGAGGAGCCATTAGGAGAGAGGGAAGGAGAGAGAAGGACACAGTAGCCCTAAACACTCCAACTAGCACATAAGCCAAGGTGGTAGGCAAGGCTTTATTCTCTGTGTAAGGAAGGGAGTTGGGGAAAGCAATTAAAATGAAATGTCTCTTGTCCGTTGTAAAACCCAAGGTTCACAAAACTTCCCCTCTAGTGATCCACTCAATGAAATACTCATGTTTATTTTAGTACAACTTCCTCAAGATCTGCAGGTAAAACCAGTGCTCTAGGAAGATGCAGGATGTTTTTCCTTGGATGTTCTCTCCTTTCAACTTAGACGGCAGTATCCCTGGGGAGCCCATGTTGAATGCTCTTTGGAACAGCAGTCTCACCCCAGCCCCAAACTCTCCCTAGGCAGAGTACATTGCAATTGATTAGTTTTCTGCTTTCTAAATTGCTGTCAAGTTCCGACTCATCTCCCTGAGATTATTCCCATCATCTTTATTGGAGATGAGTGTCTGCAAATTCTTCAGTGACACATTTACAGGCTGTCTTTTCCTTTATGCTCACAGATGGCTAATCACAATCACACTGTGTGTTTTACTAGTTTAATTCTCGGAGGGTAACCTCTTTTCCAGAGTTTTGTTTTACCAGATATTGCCAATACCACGAACATGCTCTGTGATTAAAAAAAAAAAATTGACAGAGGATGCTCACCCCAACGCTATCTCGAAGGCACAGTTCTGGGACCTCTGGAATATCAAAATGTGCTAGGGACCTTTCTGCCAGGTTCCCTACAGTTTTCAATGCATACAAAGTGTGAAGGAGGGAAGTAAAGGAAAGACACATGCTCATAGGCAGTCCTGATATAAAAACAGCAGCAGTTGGGGAAATCTTGGCCCTTACTGCTCATCAATTTCTCTCTTCATTATGATAGAGCGGGGAAGGTTGAAAGGTCAACTGTGTGAAGTGATAGATTAAGATAGGATGATGAGCAGAGGGTGCCTTATTACTGCTGTCAGATTTAAACCTCCAAAGGGAAAAGAGGTACAGGGAAGTGTTACTTTTTTCTTTGCTCAGTTAAGGCTTGCAGTTGAGAGTCTGATGAAACCTGGGTTGCTACCTGGCACTTTCCACTGGCCTCCCTCCCACATTATACCAACAAAGACATTCCTGTGGATAGAATATGGGGGGCCACAAAGCATCCTTCAAGAATTTACAATAGAGAAGATTGTTCTCTGAGAGTTAGACTCTAAAATTGACTTAGATCAGTCTGCTAAAAGTGCAAAATCACCTTAGAAATGAAATATTTCCTAGGCTAAGACATAATGATGAATTGACTATAGATTTTGATATGAGCAAAGAGAGAAAATACTTATGAGAAAGAGAGACAATTCTTGTCTAGGTCCCTTCCTTCATTCTGCAGGAGAGGCCTTCGCCTCCAAATTCCTCCCTCTGCCTTCCACCCCGTCTTCTGCAAAGAAAGAGCCAGAAGCATCGGCCACTAGCATCTTTGCACCTATCTTCCCTCTTTCATTCCATCCTTACCAAGTAAATGTGTGCTTGCATCTTGGATTTGCCTGCAGAGAGAGTGGCTTGATTCTCAAACATTCCTATCATATCTGTTTGACAGCCACTTAATCACTGAAAATGAACAAATTAGCACCATGGTATCTGTGAACTTGGTTGATTGGAATCTCAACCTGGAGGTGTTAACACATCAGTTGTCTGCCTTGTTAGACTGTGGAACCCCAATGGGGACCAGCTGGACTCCTATGACACATCTGCATAATCCTAAAATATTTTTGAACGTTTTTCAGATTGTGACATATATTCATCACTTTTGTTGCCTTGAAACTCAATTTCAGGGGAAAATTTTTTGAACAATCTGCAATCATTGGGGAAGAAGAATATTATGATGAATAAGAGCATGAACTTTGGATTTAAGCTTTAGAATAAACCCTGGTCTCATCTCCATTCATCAAGCTCAAGGACACTGGAATTGTCTCTCTCTGCTTGATTTGTTTCATGTAGAAAGTGGGGATTGTACAAATACTCATGGAATAGAGTTTCCATGAGGATTAAATGGGATTTGCCCAGAAAATATTTGCCACAATACCTGGTATGGAGTAAGGGCTCAAATAAATTTTAGCTGTCATCATCATAATTATCATTGCCAAATAAATGTTTTCCTTTTTAAAAAATCAAAACCATGTGTTGTTACTAATCAGTGTTTAGGTCAGCCCAAGAGAATCAATGTTAATAAGTGAACTAAAAAACTTTTGACCACAAATATAAAATTTGGAAAATATTTACTGAGTGCCTACTGTTTTCTAGGCATTGTTCCAGTAAAGAGTACAAAAATAATTGAATATATCTAATTTAATTTGAGATAATAATAAATGAAATGTGATGAAGATACTGTAAGATAAATGTTATAGTGATCAATGTTAATACAGTGGCTCTCTTCATTTTAGATATATCAATGTTAAGTAGCAGAGAAGACCTTTAGGAAAAGTGGAATCTGAGCTGAGACTCAAATGAAATGTGGCAGTCATTGAAAATCTGAAGGAAGTGTTGCAGGAAGTCTAGGTCAGAGGAGGGAAAGAGCTTGTTATTCTCTAGGAGTAGATAGAATGCCAAGGAGGATGGAGCACAAGAATAGAGTGGATGTGGTATAAATAAGGGGAGATTGGGGAGGAGCTGTGGGAGACTGTTGAGTGGGATTCTGCAACAGCGAAGGGAATGGTCATGGGTGGGGGTGGCGTCACAGGCTGCAGGGCATGATGGATGGATTGTCACGGGGTCATCCGTTGCAGAGGAAGCATGGAGACCATGTGGAGGTTAAAGGACCAGGCCAGGTGAGAGAACAAGTGGCTTAGATGGGTCCAGAAACAGGAGAATGTGGAAAAATGTGGACATTTTGGAAATAAGATAGGACTTCCTCATGCGCTGGATGTGGGGCATTAAGGAACAGAGAGGAACTAAGGATTCCTGCTAAATTTTTGGCTTAAATAATTACACCAATGATTATCCCATTGATTGAGACTGTGCGGACTGAACAAAAGTGGATTTGGAGGGAAAAATTTTGGACTAAGTTTAGATTGTTAGATGTCAATTGACAATGTTAAATTTTAGATGTTTACATAAACTTAGCAGGCCAAATGTGTGTGTTTGTTGTTTAATAAAGTTTTATAATACCCAGGAAATTAGGAAATTAGGAAAATTTAGGAAAAGGAAAAAGAAGATTTATTGCTTTGCTAGCAAAGGAGAAACACAGGGGATTCCTGTCCCAATGGCTGTGATTCTGCCCACTAGTAGGAACAGGGGGCTTTTAAGGAGGTGATTCAAAGGCCACATTCCACATGTTCTCTGTTGGAGTTGTAATTCACTTGTTAATTTGGGAGACAGACATAGCTGAGATCTTCTAGAATTACCATGTAATCCCCAAAGTCTGGATTACTTCATTCCTATGGTGGGTGTCTACTCAAGGACAGATTAACTCTGTATAGGATGGGGAAGAAAGGTAATCTTGTTTCTCCTGAGATTAGGAAGGGGGATATAGTAGGGAGGAGCAGGGAGAGAGGAAGAGAAAGAAACATACCCATTTAAAAATAATTTGCAGTGGCAGAGCAGCAAAGGCTATATGCAAAGCATATAGTGAGCCATTTTTACATTTCCCCACTGTCAGTTTGTACATTCCATTTCTATGGAAAATGGATAACATCTCCAAGCTGTTTCCTGCTGAAAAAGGACAAAGTTGGGGGAAATAACCTCAAGTCCTTGTTCTCCATCAGGTGGGATGTGGACAGCTATGGGCTTTCAGCATCAGAGCAGTCCAGAGGTCCACAGTGGCAGATGGCAGGTGACTGGACAAGGTATACATAGGGCAGGGATCATGCTAAGACAGCAATAAACAAGACAGCAAAGCATTACTTATTTTACAAATAAACGATCAGCACAAAAACAATTAGTATATCAGCCAGTCTCTGAAAAGCACAGACAGTAACTCATAATCATATCAGTGAAAAACAGATCAAGTGTATCAATGTAGGAGGTTAGGAAGATTTGTAGGTCTATGAGATCAGACTCAAAGGACAAATTTGCAGCTCTAGAGTCCTTTGTGATCATCATTATTAGGCACTCCCACACAAGATCTCTTCCTTTATAGCCTCCAGCCTTTTGGTAGGGCTGAAATAAGTGTATGTCTAAAGTCACATTAAAAAAATTATTTTTCCTTTTAAATGTCCATCTCGCACTGTGCTTAGGCTATGCTTTCCTGCCAGGTGTTTAAGACCAAGTTGGTCAAAACTGACCTTGTTCTCATCCACCCTTAAGAGTCAGCTGAGATTTGTTGGAGCTCACTCTCGGAATGTATATGAAGCCTTTTGTCTCCTTTAGCTTTCCTCTACCAGTGGTGCCATCCCAGGATAGGTTAGAGTCTTGATGACCATTGTGGCTTCTCTTGGAATCATCAGGGACATTTCCCTCTCAAATGACCCTCCTCTTTGCAGAATGTGCACTGGTTGGCTTCCTGTTCTCTAGGGTTCTCTCAATCAGCTTGATCGGCTGATCAGGCGGCTCACTGGAGTTGCAGGGCCCAGTGAGGGTCCCCATCATTCTCTGGGTCCTGGGGTCCTGGGCTGACTTTAGAGAGCAAGGGCCAAAATGTTGGCTGCTCGAAAAGCATATTTGAAGGAGCTCTTCCATCCTAGAATTCATATATGAGGAGCTTCTACCATTTTTATTTCAAAATTTTTTGTTATACATTAAAAAACTTTATTTTGAAGTATTATTTCTTCAGTGCATTAGTGCTTGAGCAGACTCTAGAGCAGAAGCTTATTTATTTCTGATGAGCTGTAACTCTAATCTGAGTTTTTCATCAATCCCAAGATTCCATAATTAGAAAAGTCTTAGGAATTCCTAAGCCTAACCTACATTTTGGATTAAAAGAGGCTCTTGTTTTCATGCAAATGAAGTTTCATAAATAAAGGATGAGAGGTGGGAATGGACTAGGTGCCAAGTTGTGGAAGTGCACTATATTTTCCTAACCTTCAATAACTTCTTAAGGAAGTGTTTGCTCACCTGGGCTTATTGGGATTTCCACAGAAAAACAGTTCATATGGTCCTCCACAGAGTAGACTTTGAAAGTTATGAGATAATTATTTAAATATGTATTATTGGGATACTGTCTGAATTCATACTTTTAGCCTGAGAGATAGGGAATGGTCAGGGGAACCATTAGTGATTGCTGAGAAACCAGTACGGCAAATCTCCAACAAAACTGCACATATCGTCCTATAAAAACCTCATTACTCACCCACCCATGCTTTCTCTGAATCAGCATTCTGGGTACTTCCATAGATATCCTGTACATTGCACAGTTGTAAATTTACCATTTATAATACTTGTCAATAACAGCTACAGAAGCAGATAAGTTTATTCCCTGCTCTTGCTTCAGTTCTATAGCAGTTTGCATTCAGATTTAGTTTTCACTTTTCGGAGTATCCCTGAGGACCTCAGACCTATTGTTGATTTTTTATTTGATAGTATCTGGGAGCATGTTCCAATTAATCCAGATTGCCGCCTTGACCCACTGATGGAGAAACTGGAAATTAACTTTGTGCTGGGAATTATGCTGGGCATTTAGGAATGGAGAGTTAAAGGAGACAATCTCTTTTTAAAGTGTTGAATTAGTCCCCTTTTCATTGATGTAACAAAATACTCAAGGTGGGTTACTTTATAAAGAAAAGAGTTTGATTTAGAGCATATGTTTTGGAGGCTTAAAATCCAAGATTGGGTGGCCCCCTTGGGTTAGCCTTTGATGAGGTTTCCTTTGTCTGGGTTACAACATGAGAGATGGCATCATGGTGCAAACATGTGTGAGAGGGAGAGATTACATGGTAAGAAAGAAAAAAAAGTGTGGGGGTTCACTCTTACAACAACCCATTCTTGCGGGAATTAACTAGGGTTCTCTGAGAACTATATTAATCCTTTTCAGGGGCAATATTTCCTAGAACCTAATGACCTAGCCTAAGCCCCATTTCTTAAAGGTTCTACTACCTCTTACCTACTGCCCCACTGGGGAGCAAGCATCCAATACATAAACTCTTGGGAGAGAAAGCCCCATCCAAACCATAGCAGGTACTCACAGAGAGCCAAGAAAATGGGTGAAGATAGGACAGCACGATAGGAAGTCTCAAAAGAATACAAAGAGGGTTTGGTGAGAACAGAAGCATCAACTAACAACCTGAGCTTCAGGTCATGGAAGGAGAGGCCGGAAAAGGCTCCCAAAGTGATGCCTGAGGGCACTTGTATGCTGAAGGGTGCAGAATAGAATGGTGTAGCCTGTTGGAAAAGTCTGTCCCTTCCTCAAGCAATTAATCATGGAGTTAGCATATTACTGATTTCACTTGGGTACTATTCAAGAGAAATAAAAACACAGGTCCACACAAACACTTTTGTGTGAATGTTCATAACAGCATTTCTTCTGGTATTCTTAAAGTAGAACCACTCAAAACGTCCATCAAGTGATGAGTAGGTAAATATAGCATTCATACAATGGACTGTTAGTTGATCTTAAAAAAAAAAAACCTGAAGAATTGATACATGCTACACTATAAATGAATCTTGAAAATATTATGTTAAGTGAAAGAAGCCAGACACAAAAGGTCACATATTATATGATTCTATGCATATGAAATGTCCAGAATAGGCAAATCTATAGGAAAAAAAAGTAAATTATCATTTGCCTGGGCTGAGGAAAATAGGGGATTCAGGGGTTGTAGCTAAGGGTAAAGCATTTTAAAATTTCTTTTAGGTTGTGTTCTAAAATTGATTGTGGTGATGAGTGCACAGCTTTGTGAATATACTAAAAAGCCCTAAATTGCACAGCTAAATGGGTGAATTCTATGGTATGTAAATTAAATCTGAATAAAATTGCTTTTATTTAAAAAAAAAAAGCTACAGTGGCTCCCCAGGGCTGGTGGGGAAAGATGTTTTAGGGAGTGATAATAACAAGCAAATACACTTCATCAACAAGTCCTCTTGGCTTTACTTCTAAAAGGAATCCAGCTCTGCCTAATCTTCTATTGTGCTGCTACCATCCTCCAAGCCACTGTCACCTCCCATCTGGACTGTTGCCTCTTGCTTTTATCTCTGTGCCCTATGCTGGAAAGTCCAATGGTGACGCAGACCCATTGCTTTTCTCTGAGAGGGGCAAACCTAATTTTCCAGAATCCCTGCTGGTGAGGCTTCAGGTGGGGTCTGAGCACTGGGGTGTCCCTGTGAGACTAGGAGGGCTGGAGGAAAGTGGAGATATATGTGCTTCTGTGGCTCTGCTAGACCTCAGCGCTGAGACTTTGCGGTGCCTTCCTATGGTCCTTCTCTGAATCACCCACTTCTGGGACACTCCAGGCCACAGGGATCCCGGGGAGGATTGCCTGGGCTTCCTGCACTTGCCAATTTCCTGGAAACTGATGGAGCCTTTCTGACCCCATCGCCCAGACCTTCTGACAGTCCTTTCATTTCTCATTCCTTGTATGAATTGAATCCATTGGTGCTTGAAGTCTACAGCCTGGTTTCCATCTTCCTGATCCACGCCCTAACGGTTCCCTATGAACTTTTTTTTTTTAAGCTTCTATGACCAAAAGACCTGACAAGAATAACTAGAAGAGGAAAAGTTTATTCGGGGGCTCACAGTTTCAGAGGTCTCAGTCCATAGAAAACCGACTCCATTCCTCAGAGCTCGAGGTGAGACAGAACACCGTGGCAGAAACGTGTGGTAGAGGCAAGAGTCTCAGGACATGGCACCAAAAGCAGAGAGAGAGATTCCATTTTCCACGTACAAAATATATGCCACAAAGGCATGTCCCCGATGACCTTCCTCCTCCAGTCACACTCTACCTGTCTTCAGTTATCACTCAGTTAATCCCTACCAGGGGATTAATTCACTGATTGGGTTAAGGCTCTCATAACCAAATCATTTCTCCTCTAAATCTTTTTGCATTGTCTCATAAATGAGCTATTGGGGGACACCTCATATCTAAACCACAACATTCCTCATTTCTCTGCTCCCATGTGTCCATTTGGCCCCCTTTCCTTAGTTCAGGCACACCCAGCTCATCCCCATTTGGGTGGCCTTACACACTCTATTCCCTCTGCCTGGAGCTCTCTACCGAGGTTTTTGTAGGGTGGTTCTTTCTCTCACCAGGTCTAAGCTCAGATGTCTCTCCCTGGAGAGCCTTTGATGGACCACCAATACCTCTTCTAGTACCCTCTATCACAACCCCTGATTTCCTTCCCTCCTGGCTTATCGTGTAGCTTATTGTGTCCGTGGTTTCTCTCTCTCCTTGCTAGAATGGAAACTCCATGCCGGCAAGGGCTCTGATTCCTCCTGACACCTCCAGTCCCAGCACACTGAGACTCTGGAGCACAGTGAAGCCTCACCACTCTTGCCTGAGGAGTCTACCAGCAGTCCTGAGAGATGGCAGAGTGCTGAAGGCCTGTCCATGGTTGAAATTCCATGGGGCGAATATGGGGATGGTGGTGGGAGGTGAATAATGAGGGGGCAGAGGAAGACAGGTCATCTGGGGCCTTTTATTTCTTAGCAGCATAATCGTAGAAAAGCCATTGAATCTTTACAAGCTCCTAGTTTTCCACTTCTAAAATGGAGTTTCTAAAATATAACTCATGGGGTTTTTATGGGTGGATTAAACATGCTCATAGACACGAAAAGTGACCTATTTATATATTTAATGTTAATGCTGTCATGTCCCTACAAAGCCTAGGTCCTGATGGTGCAGAGATTAAAAAGGATACGCTCTTTCCTCCTGAGGAGTCCACTATCTAGTAAGGAAGAAAAACCCACAAAAAGCCATAAAAAGGTATTTTACATGATCAAGCCACCTAGGCCCTAGTATCTGGCCCCCAGGTGTTTGTGATCCCGTGTTGCCAGTTTGCTTTTTGTCTATCAGTTCTGGGGCCTCCTCTAGGATCTTTCCGTCTTTTACAATGCCTACATACTGGGGTCTCTTCTGGATCCACATCCTCAGGATGCCCCTGGACCGGAGGGGTATTTTTGAAATAGAAGGATTAAAAGTCTTGGGTCTCCAGACCTGGCACCTTGAATCTCTTTCTGCAACAGGTGGTTTCTTTGTTCTTCTCTCATTCTTCCAGATGTTTATGGCATCAGTGGCTGTTTGGATGTGACTCACTCTACTTAATATACACAGGTTTTATCCTAGGTTCTCCTTAGACCGCCTCTCTTATTTCCCCTCTTGCAAACTTGCTTTTATTGCTCACCTTTGTTCTGCCCCATCTTCAGTTTCCACAAACTACTGTGATCCTTCATAACAGGAGACTCTATTTTAGACCTTTCTGATTCCCAGAGCCCAGCCATGTCCACAGATCTCCTCTGCAGGCCCCAGAAACTTATCTGTTCCCTGATTGTTTCAGGCACAGTTTATGGCAGTGTGCCTATTTCTAAGTTTGTTCCCAACTTGGACGCAGAACTCTCACAGGGCAAGGACTTTGTCTTTGTCACTGTTCACCCTTTGTCACCACACGGTGCCCCACACAGAGTAGGCAACCATGGTTTATGGGATGGCCTGCATGATGGGCTATAGAGATGAGGAAGACTTGAAATCCTTTCTGCCCATCATGGAAGGGATGAGGTTCAAATAAACCTCTTGGTAAAACCAGCTGGGATGACCCAGGAGTTTTTAGGACCAGGGGGAAAAAAGGAGGAGATGCTGTGCTTTACTATTACAATTCCAGTGTCAGAACCTCCCAAGGGCTGAGGGTCTGGGTAAGGTGGATGACCTCCACTTCTTCCTGTCCCCCAGGACTGGAACAGCTACTATGGCTGAGACAAGAAGTGGTGCTTGTGAGCATAGGAGCACCAGGGGTGGGTTCTGAGAAGAACAAAAAAAAAAATTCGAAGGAGAGGCTGTTCTCAAAAGATTTCCAACTTGTCCACTCAATAAGCCTTTATTTATTGCCCCAAGCTGGTTTCTTTTGGATGATTACTTTGGCATATCTTCTACAAGTAATGGAAATATAACAGAATTAGAAAATTGTGGGCAAAGGGGACACAGGAAAGTATTATTTGTATTCAGTCCCCCTGTGGATACTTTTTCTTTTTGGTGGAGTTGAGGATGATGTGTGTGTGGGGGGCTCTTTTGAAAGCCAGCAGGAGTGTGATTGTGCTGGCTTGGATCTGAGACTTCCACTGTAAAATCTTCATCTTTTCCCTAATGATGCCTGTTTCTGATCAGCTCTTCTTTGGGTAGAATTTTTTTTTGTCCTCTTCTAACTACACATCTGACTGCTCATTTGTCCAAATGTTGATCAAGGGCTCTTTCTTCTTTTTAGTAGATGTGGTGTATCCCTTCCAAAGCAGTCTTTCTACAATTAATAACAATAAACTCTGGCTACCTGTGGAGAGCTAAAACATTGAAAAAGACCCAGGGAAGGTACAAGATGGGACCAGCAGGCTGACCATGGTGTTCTGTGCCTCCTTGTCCCCTTTCCTAGACTGCACCTGCTACCCACAGACCCCGCCTATCTTTGGGGGCTGCTTTCCTCTCTGGGTTCCTCTTGATGTGTTATTTAAATAGGAGAAAAAGTTGAATTTTAGTAAGTCTCTTACTTACAAAGGAAGAAAGACATTTTATTCAGGTTTCCTATTTCAAACCAAAACTAATTCCCTGACGCATGTAGACAGATTGTTTTCATTGTTTACGTAATATGTCAACAAGATCTCAATGGTGCTGTGTCCAGAGGCAGGTTCAGGAGGACCCTTTCTTTCCAGATATGAACCCACAGTGCCCAGCACAACAAACAGGCACTGAGCACCAGATGATTCTTCATCTGTGCCTAGAGGAGAAAACCTATGTGTCCATTGTGATGTGAAGTAGGGGAGCTTTCTTGGCAAATGGCACCATTCATTTGAATGGGGTGAGTTAGGATGGCTTCCTCTGATATCTTCATCTGCTTTCTAAGCCTTAGTATGAATTGTGCATTCTGGATTAATAGAAAATCTCTGATAACTAATTTATTTTTGTGTAGACAGACTCTCTGGAAGGATACCTGAGAAACTGGGAAACTGCTGATAGAGATGAGAAAGAGGCCAGTTTTCACTGTACAGCCATCTTGTATTATTGGCATATTTTTTCATGTAACTCTCATACCTATACAAAAATATTAAAATATAGAAGTATGCAAGAAAGGTTCTCATGAAAATGTCCACACATAGTGCTATGCTTTGCCTGAGGCTTCAGTGTGTGCCTCAAACGTCCATGTGCTGTAAACTTGATCCCCCGGGTTGTGGTGCTGGGAGGTGGTAGAACCTTTAAGAGGTGGGGCCTAGTGAGAGGTACTTGGAGCATGTGGGTAGTGCCCTCATCAGTGGGTTAGTTCTGGTCTCACCATATGGACCAGGTCTGGTAGGAGTAAATTTTCAGATTTTCCCAAGAGTTAGTTGCTGTAAAGCCAGGCTACTCCATGTGCTTGCCCTTCTGCGTATGGCTTGTTTCCTTTGAAATTCTCATGTGATGCAGTCAGAGGCCCTTGCCAGGGCACCGACACTATGCTGTCTGGACCCCCCTCAAGTGCCAGAATCATAAGCAAAATAAACCTCTTTTCTTTATTAGTTACTTAGCATAAGGTATAATAATATCAAAAAGAGTAAGACATAGGCAATTATATCCTTTCTTCTTGATCCTCTTTGCTTGACCTTCCTCTGTTCTTTGCAGGTCCACATGAAGTAGAAGGCTGTCCTTAATGTATTTAAGAGAAACCTTGAGATCTAAGGACGGCTAAGTAAGGGTCGTCTAGGAAATGTAGTGTGCTTTCAGAGTTCCACAAAATGAGGAGTCAGAAAAAAAAACACCCTGGAAATTATGGTTTGCTTGACTTCAGGCAGCCGAAGCAGATACAGAACCCAGTTTGTAGACTTATGAAAGTCATCAGTGGAATATAGGGGTCTTTGGAAATAAGCACTGTTTTCCTTTCCCAGTGAATGTGATGATGATGTAATGTGGGGTCAAATATACTCAGAATTGTGTAGGGCAAGAGATTGCTTTGCAATTGATTTGTTGGAGGTGAATTTGCCCAAGTGCCCTTGGGTGGTGGTCTTTCTACCTACACTTGAATCCTGCAACCCTATAGCCTATGCCACAGTTAGGCCCACTCCCTCCGGGGGTCCACACTGTGGGGAGGACGAGGCCCTTGGAACTGGGATAATCGATTTACAGAGACTTCAGATGGGAGAAGAAATCGATTGCTCTTCTACCTGGTGCCTAGAACTGATTTATAGCAATGACCATACATCTCTTATTTACATACCCTCAGGAAAGGGGCTTGCTATTCTTTGGCAATGGCACTCAGGACCCATGCTGGAGTTTCAATGTCCTTGACCTTGGCTGCTGCACTTTTCTTCCCAGATTACTACTGATTAAATTTTATTAAGATTTCCCTAAGGTAAAATGTTATATTGCAAAATGATTTAAAAATAATATGGGCAATGTTATTTGCCCTGGATTTACCAACTTAGAGGTCTCTCCTGATATTGGTCATGACAAAAATACAGAGAATATCTTGCTTTTTATAAAATTCTGCCCCTTCAGATGAACTTGACAGGATTAAGTCCAAGGAAGAGATGTGCTGTGGTCTGCATGTTTGTGCCCCCCTAAATTCATATGTTGAAATATAGTCCCTGAGGATCTAATCACTTTGGGAGCTGAGGATCTAATTACTAGGGCATGAAGGCAGAGTTGTCATGAATAGGATTGGTGCCTCTATAAAACAGACCCTGGGAAGCCTGGTTGCCATGTGAGAACACACTGAGAAGGTGTTTTCTGTGAGGAATAGGTCCTCACCAGACTGAATCTGCCAGTGCTGTGCTCTGGGACTTCCTAGCCTTCATACCTATGAGAAATAAATTTCTTTTGCTTATGAGCCATTTGGTCTATGCTATTTTGTTGCAGGGTCCAAATGAACTAAGACGAGGTCATTCTAGCCTAGATTGCTCCAGGTATCATCTGGGAAGTTAATTGTACTTTTGTATAATACTAACAGCTACCTTTTGGAGAATCAAGCTCCACTAGTTTTTTATATACAACCATCATGGCTGATATTTATTGAATTCTCCCAATAGGTCAGCTATTATTCTAAAGCACAATATGTAGTTAATGGGTATGGATTCATACAAAACACCACATTCCAACCCCATCCCTGAGTTAAATCAACTCTGGTTCTAAGGCTGCATTGGGCATTGAGAGGGAAAATCTCAGCTTGTCATTCTCTCTCTCTCTCCCTGAGTGTCATCAGGGTTCAAGCAGCACAGGCGATGGGAAGAGGCTGCCATGTGTGAAGAATGGGATCCCTGCCAGAGGGGCACTTCCAGGGCACGAGGGTACCTCAGATCACGAGGGAGATGGAGAAGGGTGGAGGCGGCCAGGGCAAGATGGCAGTGAGGAGGTCGGGACGGTGCCAGGACAAAGGAGCATGGAGAGGGTCTCCCAGTGAGATCACCTTCCTGGCTGACAAAAGTGCTGGTGGACACAAGCGGGGGACCCAATCAGACAGACACTTCCATACTTGTGCTACTAAGTAGGAGATCCAATAGAAAAACTAAAACAGACACGTGGACAGAGTAAGCACCAATGAATAATAGTGAGGAGAGTGCGGACAGGGGAGGAGATAAGGAAAGGAGGAAATTCCGGAGACCATAGAAAGAGCAAGCCCAGGGGCTGGGTTTATGGTGCGGTGGTAGCGTGCTGGCCTAGCATGCGTGAGGCACTGGGTTCGATCCTCAGCACCACATAAAAATATAATAAAGATATTCTGTCCACCTACAACTAAAAAATAAATATTTAAAAAAAAAAAAAGAGAAAGCCCAAACTCCCCCACTGGACTCCTGGGTCTGAGGCCCCTTCTCTTCTGAGAAGTCTGTCTCTGTTGCTTCTGCAATAAACCTGCCGCTTGTTTGCTATCTCTGTGTTCTGCTCTTCAATTCTTTGCTGAACGGAGCCAATGAATCCAGCACCCTGAGATGGCAACAATCTGTAACTGGCTAGACCTGGTACAGTACCTTTATTGCTGCTTGGTGGCCCTGTAACAGGATCCCATGGGTTTCTCTATCTGAAGTCCTGCCATCTTTGAGTATTGTGTCCTTAAGTTTCAGGATAATGGCCTATCTCAATTTTAAAGAATTAAAAGTCTTCCGAATTGGGTGATTCCTTTGGCATCACCCATCCTCCTATTCTAGGAAAATCAGCTTAACTGTCTATAATGCCAAGTTTAATGTGTCAATTTGAATGGGACATGGAGTGCCCAGGTATTTGGCTAAACATTATTCTGGTGTTTCTGTGAGTGTGCTTTTGAATAAAGTTAACATTTGAATTGATGGACTATGTAAAGCTGATCACCTTCTCTAGTTTGGGTGGACCTCATCCAATCGTTGAAGCCCTGAGTAGGACTAAAAGGTTGACCATCCTCAGGTAAGAGGGAACTCTTCCTACTGACTGCCTTTGAGATGGGACATTAAATTTTTCCAGCCTCCAGACCTGAATGGAAACATAGGCTCTTCCTTGGTGTTGAACCTTGGCTTTGGACTGGAACTACTATCAGCTGTCCTAGTTCTTGGACCTTAAGCATGGACTGCACCCTATACTGTTAGTTCTCCAGCCTCTCCAGCTTTCTGACTGCAGGTCTTAGGGTTCGTCAACCTCTCTTATGATTAGGGTCTATAAAGTACCCCAGATGCTCATGTGTTGAAGTGTCGATCCCAATGTAGCAGTGTCCAGAGGAAGGGATTGGATCATGAGGACTCTATGGATTAGCCCATCAGTGGATTCATAATGAGAATGGACTGTTGGGTAGCAGTGGAAACTACAGAGGTGGAACTTAGTTGAAGGGAGTACTTCTTTGGGGTATTTTGTTGCGGATTATAACTTCTTCCCAGACCTTTCATCTTTTGTCTTTCTGTGCTTCCCAGTGCCATGAACTGACAGCTTTCCTCCTCCACAACCTTCTGCCCTGATGTTCTACCTCACCTCAGGCCCACAGCAATGAAACCACCCGACCATGGACTGAAATATCTGAAACTGAGAACCAAAACAAACTTTTCTTTCTTCAAGAGACTTTCTCAGGCATATTGTCTCAGCAATGAAAAACCAACACAGCATCCATAATCATGTGAGCCAATTCCTTATATTCAATTTCTTTCTCTCTACACACATTCTATTGGCTCTGTTTTCTAAATAAACTCAGCTAACACATGGCCCTTTGTGACGCTAAACCTAAAAGAACAAAACTTTAAATTTGTTTCCAAGGAAACAGCAAACAATAAAACTACACACACGCACACACACACACATACACACACAATATTTTTATCAAATGAGAATAATTATTGCTTTTTTTTTTCCCCAGAAAAAGCCTAGTTTTCAAGAATCAAGGCCTGTCTAATCCTTGAAACAAGAATGTTCTTTCTTTGCATTTTGAAAAATCTATTAAGAGTGAAAAAGTTAACACAACTTGTTAAATGCTTTCCCAATTGCTTGAGCTATTTCATTCATTCTCACAGTAGCTCACTGGGGAAAGGTTTAATACTGCAAACATTTTATTTTTCAGATGATAAAACTTAGGCCTAAAGAAGCTAGGTAACTTCCTCACACTAAGTCCTATAATTAGTACCCGGAAGGTCTGGATTTATACATGGACTAGACTCCTGGGCCTCTTGCTTTGTGTTTATCTCAGTGTGCAAGAGTGAACTGTCCTCAAGCTTCTGAGGCAGTTTTGGGTGGCATTTCTTGCTTTACCACATCTAAGTTCATGGCTTTGAATGGGTTGTGTAGCCTCCCCTCCCCCCTCCAGGAACCTCCTGCCAGTCTTCTTCCTGCACCTTCCTTCTACTTTCATTCCAGGTCCTTTGCATTTGCTTTTCCTTCTGCTTGAAAAGCCCCTCTTTGTCATGTTTTCACGGTTGACTTCTCATCACTGAGCCCTCCACCTAAATGTCACCACCTCTGCTGAGAGCACGTAGTGACCCTTCTCCTAACATATTACACTACTTCCTCCCTTTTGCAGTGCTTATAAGTACTTGAAATCATTTGTGCATTTGTTGGTTTATTTTAAATTTTTTTCTACCGCTATGTCAGTTCCTTGCAGTGAAGGACTGTATATTTCACATTTGTCTTTATTTCCTTAGCATAAAGAGCAGTATCTGATCCATAATAAATGCTCAGTAAACAACTACGAATGTTCTGACTTCCACTTATTTCCTGAATGGCTCTGAGATGGCATTACTGACTTTCAGCAGCAGCATCAGGAACTGAGGGAAGATACTTATCTAGCTCAAAGCTTGGTGCTCAATAAGCAGTAGCTGCTCTGGTGGTCTTGGATTGTCTTTTTCTCACTACCCAAAAGGTTGAAAAAAATGTTTCACCAAATGCAATCTTAGCAGCAAAACAGTCCTCAAAGCATTGCCTTGCTTTGCTCAGCCTTGGGGAAAATAAATCACATTTTCTATGTAAGCATGATGTAACATCACCACAAAAGACACTTTATCTGTTTGGACCTCTCCATCATTTCCCTCTCCTCCCCTCCTTGCATCTCCCTCCCTGGAGAGGAGCTCACATTTACCACCAGTGTTATGATCTCCACCATCTTTCTGTCAGTCATGGTGATTGATCTTTGGCTAACAAATCAGCGTGGATGGCAGTGTTGCTGCTGTCCCATTCTGCCTTTGATGAAAGATGTGGCTACTGTGTAAATCTGCATGAGGAGACGCAGGCTGAGACCAGCTTGGGTTCAGGTCTGTGCCCTCTTGCAGAGACCCCAGCTGCCCTGCGTGGCTCTCCTCTCCAGGGACCATGGGGAGCATTTTCATCTGTCCTCACATCAGGACCAGGGTGGGCTTGTGCTTTAATTCCTGCTTCCTTTGTGTTCCTAGAGCTCTCATAAATCAGAACCGAGCATAGCACAAGGGTCAGAGAGCCAGGGCTTCGTTCGGCCTTATGGTGACTAATTATAATAATATCAGGATAGAAGAAAGGTTTTCAAACCTATTTTGGTAGTTAAAACAGTGACACTTTCTTAGAAACTCCCCCTTCCTCCCCTGTTGAAACAACAATGAGGTATCTGTGGGGTCAGGGTCATCTGTATGATCTCCAGGAGCACCATAGGTAGAACCCAGCAACCCCTTGCAATAATGATGGTGATGATGATGATGAGTGCTAACAGTTATGAAGCCTCACAGGTGCTCTGCACCACTGATCACGTTACATACAGATGTATTTAACCTAGGAATACTGAACAAAGGAAACAGGTCAAAGAAAGAGTTGATAAGAAAGCATGCAGACTGCAGAGGCAGAATCCTGATTTTTAAAATTCCAACATGGTGCGGGTGGAGGTCGGTAGCATTTATCCAGTACCCACCCAAGGTTGAGCCTGTTCCTGTAAGGTATGTCCCCCACCCATCCTGCAATTCAGGGTGCTTCTTACCTAAATGTTCCCAGGTGCAAAATTATTCTCAAAAAGATTTAGTAGCATGTTGAAAGTCACACAT
The DNA here is from genome assembly GCA_004024805.1 of Geosciurus inauris. Taxonomy (NCBI): domain Eukaryota; kingdom Metazoa; phylum Chordata; class Mammalia; order Rodentia; family Sciuridae; genus Geosciurus; species Geosciurus inauris. The sequence goes on from PVHX01000973.1 coordinate 176,015, forward strand.
GGTTGCTCACTGGCAGAGCCAGGGTTTAAATTAGGTTTGTCTGACTCCAAGCTCTGGTTATGGATAGCAATGGTTCAAACAGTGTCAATCTTGTCTATAGAGGGTTAGTTGAAGAGTCTACCTTCTAGAAACTTCTCTGAACCTCCAAGTTTTCTTCTATTACCAATTAATAAGCAAGCCAATCTCCACACACCTGTCTAGGAGTAAAACTAGACAACTTTAGCAAGCCTCATGAAACCAAAAAGATTGAACTATTCAAAACTTTCCCTTTATCATTATTTCAGCTTCTAAGCTTGTCCTTTTTATAATCTATTGAATTAATAAAAGGAGTGAATGCTCGTTGACACTGACAGAGGGGTACATGGCATATTATATAAACTGCTCTGTGCAACCCCATTTGAGGGCTCTGCAGACACAAATTCATACTTTTCAGCATCCTAACCCATAAACGTAACCCAATATCCATTCAAATGAAAGTACTGTAACTCTTTTTAGGAGTAGGGGAAAAAAATCATTGCTGCTTTTTTACTGGTTGATTTATCGTTACATGACAATATTGGGTATATTAAATTTTAATATTGGTGCTGTCTTTTCACCATAAGTCTTGTGCCGAGGAGCTTACAAATTATTTCATTTTAAAAGGGACATTTATTGCACTATATAGGCAGGTGGGTAATTCTTTTCTCTAAGAAACGCGTGGAATAGTTTTCCTTTCAAGGTGTGAGAACTTTTGATTTGCACTTATCATATAATTTGGGTGCAACAGAAGGGAGACTTACTGTTTCCATCGGCATAAATCACATTCTGTTTGTTTCTACATTGTTTTCTATCACCCACTATTGATAGTGCTTCACAGGTTACCAGGCAGAGAATGTAGCCCTTTCTTGTAAATGTCCAGGAGAGAGAATAGAAAATACAGCTTTAAATTCCAGCCTAATGTTCAAGTGGGATCCCACTCACTTTGGAAAAACATAACCCAGTTATGGTGGGATAGTGCTACAGAATACCCTTCCTTTCTAGTCCATTTCTTGGAACTACTAAAACTCTTCCGGGTAATATGGCAACCTTCTGAACCTTACAAGGACATAATTCCCAGGATATACTGCATATAAGACATCTCTTCCGAAGTGGCTACTTTCTGCTCACCTGCTCTCTCCATTCTTCTCTACTCTGACCTTTTATCATCAATTTAAAAAAGTATACATTAATCTGTGAAAAGGTCATGTGGGAATTCTGGCATAATATGGCTTTCTGGAGAATTCTGTAAGATATGACAAAAACTATTTGTTGTTGATCTAATGTTGATTTTTTTTCCTGTACTTACAAAAGCTGATTTTATCTGGAATGACAATAGGCTTGCTTAAGAGAGATATTTTCCAGACTCCATTACAACTTGATGAAACCCTTATGGCTAATAAGATGGAAAGAGAAGTTAATGAGTACATCCTCTGGAAAATAGAACTCTAAAGCAGATGGTTGGTGTGGGCCCCTTTTTGCTTTTACCTTCTGGCTTTTGCTTGCTGCTGTATTGTGGACAGATGATGGGATCTCTAGCAGCCATGATGGACATAGAGGCAGCCTTCATATATATATGGATGACAGGACAGGATGATAGAAGAAACCTGGGAGCCAGATGAGTGAGTCACTCTTGCAGTCAAGCACCTTGTGCTTCATTCAGGACTCTTATCAAATGAAAGAACACATTTCTAATTCATTGAAGCACTTGTAGTCATGTCCTAGTACTAGCATTTGGGGAAGCCAGTCCCCATGTTGTGAGGACCCTCAAGCAGCTCTACAATGAGCTCCACACGAGGAGGAACAAATATCACTTGCCAATAGCTGGCATTGACTTGCCTTCTTGGAACTGAATCTTCATAGCCCAGTCAAACCTTCAGATGACTGAAACTTGACTTGAAGCTTGTCTATGTCCTCATGAGAGACCTCAACGAAGCTCAGCTGCTCCTGAATCCCTGACCCTTAGTAGCTGTCTGAGAGACTAAATATTCACTGCTATTTAAAGATGCTAAGGATATATAGATGTGTACTATATACACAATGTAAATTTTAGAATTAGATGTTCTTATAGTTTTAAAACTATGATAAGTACTAAGGACTTAATTGGAGCAACCTATACTCCATGCATTTATAATGTCAAAATAATTCCTAATGTGATATGTAACTAATATTAACCAATAAAAAATTCTAAAAATCTAAAAAGTTAAACCACTTTTCTGAACAATATAAATATTTTCCTCTATTAATTAAAAAATATTAAGCATCCACTGACGAATGCAAAACCCTGATATTGAGGAACCTTATAAATGAAAATTCTCACAAACACATTTAAGATCTCCCCTTTGAGAGCATCATAGTTAAATTATGGTTACAGACTTAATTGCCTTTAGGCCATTGTATGACAATAGCAGATAATCATCCTCATGAATTTCATATTCTACTAATCTGGTATTTTCTTAACTACCACATGGAAAGTCAGAGTTAGACTAACAAACCCATATTCTCCTCTTCTTACTACTGGTCTTCCTTCCAGGCCCTGAAGGCTGTGTGGCCCATTGGTCACCAGATCATAGAGAAGTCAACTTCCCTTCTAGTACACTCAGTGTCTCACAGGAAAAACCAGCCTTTGGAAAGGAACTTGCCTTCCCAACTTCAAGTTCAATTTAATTCATGGGAAAATGCCTTCTCAATTTAAAGTGAGGTCTGCATGGTTAGCCACCTGAGTTCCTGCAAGGTGCCAAACAGTCACCAGTGGTTCAGGCCCCAGACCTTTTCCTGTTTTTCATAAACACTTCTTTAAGTTCCCGGACACCTGGCTGAGCTTTATAGTGGCCAGCACCTTCATCATAGATCATGAGCTCAACTTCAGTCCACTGGCCTCTGAGGCTTTTTTAATCTTCCATCTTTCACACTCCATATTGACCCCTGAGTATTGTAGAAGGTCACCTGCACAGATGCAGAACATGGCACACATATATCTCTCATTCCCTTGAGCTACTGCTCCTTTCAGGTTGGGCATTAAGTTTCAAGACCTGAGGATTACTGGTCATTTGTTTCTGATTAACTGCCTATTTGTGTATCCCATCTACATCCTGTCTAGTGGGCGGCTGCAAGGGAACCGTGCAGTCTCTGCTGAAACACGCTAATTGCTAATTGTAGAAAATGGGGGTGCAGGGCATTTCTAGAACAGCTCCCACTTGCCATAGCGCCAGGGGTGAAGTCTCAAATCCACAGGGTGCTTCATTATCACTCATTTCAGATCTGTCTATTTACTACTTCAAGAATCCAATTCTGACTACATTTGGTTGGTAAATATCAGAGCCTTCAGCAGAATAATGACAAATTGTCCAGCTGAATTTACTCAGATTCCCCTGATTAATCCACTGACTATCCAGCTTTGACAAGCTATCGTTATTATTTCTCTAGTGCCTTTTAACTTATATTTTCTCCTCTTTCCTTTTCTGAGTACATTTGGCAGGTTAGAAGTTAAGATTCCTGCCAAATTCTTTTTGTTAGTTGTGTATTTTCCTTTTTATTTTCTTTAATTTTTCTTTCTTTCTTTTTTTTTTAAACAAATTTTTATTTATTTATTTATTTTTATGTGGTGCTGAGGATCGAACCCAGCGCCTCATGCATGCGAGGCAAGCGCTCTACCACTGAACCACAATCCCAACCCCTCTTTCTTTCTTTTTGTCAAGAAGTACTGAATTGGATGATATGTCATTTCTAAAGACAGATGGAACCATCATTGATTTAACTCTGTAACAGCCAGAAACTTTCAGAGAATGCATAGATATTCCCATTCTTCTCCCTCTTAAAGTTATCTAGTGATGTGCAATGTATAAAAAGGAACACTTAATTGTGTCAGCCAGGTAAATAGATTCCTTTGTGTGTCCAATTGGGAGTTGAGGTTGACTGTTCAACTAGCACTCCCTCTGCTGGAAGGATGGAGTAGTGCACCTGAGTCTCCTGTCTGAAGTCATCCTCCAAGTTAAGCAATCTGGTGGCAGGTTTGATAGACAAAGCTTTTTCCTGGTAGTGGAGGGCCAAGTGGAGTATGAGGTAAACCTGGTTATGATGTTGTCCTGTTCTTGCCAAACAGATAACATAAAGGGAATTATGTTAGGATATTCTGTTCACTGCCATTAAAGGGTAACTGCTTATTTTTTCCTTCTGCAAACAGGAAGCTTATTTCCTCCTCTTATCCTATGCCTATGGTAGCAGTCTCAAAGCAGCATGAAGGAAATGGCAGTGTGCAATTTAGATGCAATTTATTCACAAGCTCAGCTTGTGTATCAGTTATCAACATCACTAAAGTCACTGTCAAATGAGTATACAAATGCATACATGTACACACCGACATGTACAAATGAATACATAAATATATATTTTCTAATTTCTCTATTTCATCTCACCTGAAACTTCTGTTCATTGTCAGAAAATAAGCCTTAACACAGGGGCGCTTTTCAGCTGAAAGGAAGGTATATACCATTACTGTGTTTGTGAAAATCAAATGAGACAGGTACATCGAGTCAGCTGGGTTGCTCTGGGATCTATCTCACTTGCCTCCACATGAATTGTAACAACAACTGCTACTTAGTAAGTAAGTTCTGAGTGAGCCAGGCTCAGGCCAAGTGGCTTTCATTTGTCAGCTCGGATCCACCTCTGATCAATCCAGTGAGCTGGGTGAGTGGAGTATCCAGCAGCTGGCTAAAGGAGAGAATGAAGAGGCTGTGCCAACTGTTGCTAAAACGTCCTCAGAATAGAGAGCCATCTAGAACCTTCTCTTTCCTCTTCCTCTCCCCAGCGCCCCTCTCACTTTCTTCTCATACATCCTTCCAGCTGTCATTTTGGACATCTTGAAAATCTTATCCAAATCCCCTGAGATCAGAGTGTACAACACGATTCGGAGAGTTGTACAACGGGAGTCTTTGTTCCAATTCTGGATCCCTTTCTATATAACTTTGAGACAGCTCTGTGGGTGCTGCCCTAGATTCACTTCCCTTTAGAGAACAAAATACAGCTACTAATATGCCAGGAGCCTTTCTTGTTTGGGAGTCATGACTGGATATGCTGAGCTATCTGCACTCTCCTCTGTCCCCTGACCAGTTAAATGAGGATCAAGGTCATGCAATATCTGCAGCATTGCCCTAAGAACTCCAGCTAGAATGTCATTCTGAGTTACATCTAAATCCTAAACATCCTTAGGTAGTTACATAATTTATATAAAATTTCTTTGTATTTCTAAACTTTAATGTCTGTGTTCAGGAAAGTCAAATTGATGCCAGTATTTTTTCCTCATCTTTTGGGAGAAAGTTCAAATGGAGTCATTTATCAGTTAAATGATATAATTGTCCATTTGATGGCAGACTCCTTTTTAAGCACTGGGCATAGAAGGCTTAATAAGCAGACAAATTTTGCTTGCATTTGTGGTGGTTACTGACCAGAATTGGATGCATGTTGCACATAAAGGAATAGATAAATTAGATAATCATAGAAGGAGAGAAGTGAAATGAAGAAGATAAAACTCACAGGTGTCTGGAGAGTAATAGTGAGGAGGTTGGCTGACCTGGAAAACTTCTCCAAAGAGATGGCACTGGAACTAAATGAGTGTAAATTTTGCAGCTCAGTTCCTAGCAGCTATAAGAATTCACAGTATTGGTGAGAGCCCCACTGCTGTCTGCACCCCAAAAGTGATTCACTAGTCACTGCATTTGGCCTCTTTCCTGCAGCTTCCAAGCAATGAAGCAAATGGTAAAGCCAAGTGCTTAGAGAAAACAGCATTGTCAGTCTTCACCTGCAAAGGAGACATTGGCTTTGGTGGAAGTCAAAGAACAGGGCAGTCCCTGGATTGAATGTGAATGCCCCAATTGTCCTTGCTAGGAGGCTTCAGAGGAAGATGTTTCCTCCCAAGAGGCGTGTGATGCTACAATTCCCTACAATGTGATGCTACAATGAGAGTTGAAATGAGCTCATGCCTGGGTAATAGTGAAATGGGGCCTCTGTTGTGCCACAAAAGCACTCAGGATGTTGTCCTTTATTGATGACAAATGAGGAGGGATTATTCTGGAGACCCCAGAAAAAGAAATGCTGTCATTGAGCCCCGTTCCTTTTCCTATGACCTGCTTTGGTGAAGTTCTCCTTCATCCTGTCCACAACACAGCATCTCCTTGAGGACCCCCACAGGAATGCCTCATCGCTTCCGCCATTTTACCCCTTTGTCTTCTCAGGCTCTCTGTTCACTTCCTCTAGGCATCATGGGCTCTTTCCTTTTGAAATCTTAACTTGAAACTCTTGACTAATTGTCTTTTAAAATGTTGAGATATTTAAAGGAACAGACAAAAACAAACTGTTTTTCCTTCTGCATTGCTATATAGCAATGATTCCTAAATGAGGGCCTGAGGATTCTTGGAAGATCTAAGAATTGGCTAAGAAAATATGGCAGTGGATCCTTGGATCTGTGGTCTATGAGTGAATAAATAATGTATCAAAAATAAACGTACAACTATTTTCAAATGTATGTAAATGTTTTGATTATTAGATACAAATTTATTTGAAGGAGTTGCTGAGTTTCATAATTGATTTTTTTCACAGTATATTTCTTAAATCAATAAATGCTAAAATAGAACTTTTATTCCATAGGTATCCATGATATCATTTTCATGTAAAGTAGGTCTTTATATTTAGAAAATAAGTCTGAGAATATCCCATGAGGCACAAGCTGATACTTCAGTTGTTTCCTGGCACAGATCATGGTGCTCAATAAATGTGCATACAGTTGAGATTGGTGGCTTGCTAGTAGATTTGTGGGGGACCTTAGAATGCTGCCCTTACTAAACAGTACTATGACTCTTGAACCAGGTCAAATGATAGAGGAGCAACTACCTGGGCTTTTGCTAGACTCTGGTGAAGAAGGATAATCTGTTCTAGGGTTGTGTTCAGATACTATTTTAGTCTTGAGTGTTTGGTGGAATGAAGTGTCCTCAGGTAACAGCAAACAAGAAAGGATTTTAAATGACAGTTTTGCAAATTTGCAATCCTGTGAAGGCTGTGTTGGAGCTGTTAGGACCTCTACTTGTTCTGTTTATTTAGCATGGATGTCTGGAACATACCATTGTTCTGCTGGGTTTTATCAGATATTCTATCCTAAGGTGCCCCTGAATATATTCATTATTAACATAATAAAAGGAAAGCTAGCTGCTTGCAGAAACTGCATATTTCTAGATCTTAGCCTGTGTTACAGACTGGCTGCTAATTAGTGAACAGTGGCATGGTATCAAAGGAGGAAATGAAACATGCAAACAGTAGAATATTATGACAACAGCTGAGGTGTCTGCTTAGCTCACAGTTTACCTGCAGAAGGAAAAGGATCAGCAGTCTAGAACTTAGCCCCTTCTTACCTGAGGCCTATACCATTTCATGTAGCCTCAGAGCTGTGCGAGTGTGTGCTTGCCCCTGGAGGGAGCCAGCCCATCAGTGCCTGAACCCTGTGACCATGTGTTCACAAGTGCAGCTCTGCAAGTGCACCTTGCATGGCTTCTCAGAGAGGCCAAGGGAGGGCTGTGAGAAGACTAGGGGATTGCCCCTCTGGATTATCCTTAATGTACTCATTACTATGATCGTGAAAAAATTGTATAGAATGCAAACTATGATATTGCAAACATTCAAATAATTCTCAAATACACAAATAAGAAGTAAAATTTCCCTTTAATGCTCTTACTTGATTGCACTTTTCCCTCTAGGGATAACCACATGTATCAGTTTTGTGTATCTAGAATTTATTTCTCCACATCTACTGATAGATAATATTCTTTTTTTTGATGTACATGAATGAGAACATATTGTTTTGATTGTTTTCTTTACTTGCTGTATCTTGAAAATCTTTCCATGTTATGAAATGCAATGTCAATGCATGATGCCCTGGTGCATTTGTGATAACTGCAACACAGTATTTTGATTGTGGACATATTTATTTTAATTTAGTCAATACTTCCTTTATTCATAACATTTAAAAAACATTTGATGAAGACCCCTAACAAGATTTAGTTTTTTCTTACTTTTTCTTACATGGTAGATTGAGCATGAATGATGCCTCCAATACTGTCCATGTCCCCTGTGCATGTTACTTGACATGGTAAAAAGCACTTTGCTGATGTGATTAACATTTTTGAGATGGAGCAATTCCCCTGGGTTGTCTGGGTGAGCTCCATGCAACATCATCAGTTATTATAAAAGGTACACAAGAGGAATTCAAGTTAGAGTTGCAAAAGCAGTGTGACCACAGAAGCAGAGATTGCAGCGATGTGGCCACAGGCTGAGGAGTGTCAATAGCTTTTAGAAGCTGGGCAAGGAAGAGAGTCTCTCCTGGAGCATCCAGAGGGAATGCCCATGGTGTGAGTTCCATGAGATGTTATTTTGGACTTGTGCTGTTTGAAGCCACTAAGTTTATGGAAATCTGTGACAGTGGCTTAAATGGTTGTATCTTTCATATAACTAGTAATATCTTCTTATTATTGTTCAAAGATACTTTTAGGAAAAGAAAAAAAAAAACTTTCTTGTCGTACAGATGTAAAAACACTTGCTAGAGATTTTATTCAGGAGGGAACCAGGCAGAGGATGTAACTGGTTCACAAAAGAAGCCAAGCAACACAAATTCATACAGAGGAACACATGTTGCAACAACTCTGTAAAAGGAAGCAAACTGCTTTATTCACAGAGGCAATAAGGGAAGTCCATGGAACCTCTCCCAGACAGGACGGGATTTGCATGCCTACCCCTTAGACAACCTACAGAATTAGCACAGAGTGGTATAGTTCAGATCTGGAATGCCCCACAAAGGCCCAGGTGTTAAAGGCATGGTTGTGAACTTGGTGCTATTGGGAAGTGGTGTAAGTCCTGGTGGAAAGAAGTTAGGCCACTGGAGATATGCCCTTGAGAGAAGTATTGGGACTCTAGCCCTTTCCTGCCTCTTTCTTCTGTTCCATGACTGCCATGACATGAGCAGTTCCTTCACCATGCACTCTTGTCAAGATGTACTGCTTCACCATAGGCCCCAAATTAATAAATCAACTGACCATGGACTGAGACTTTTGGAACTGTGAGCCAAATAAACTTTTTCTCTCTTTACACTGACTTTCTTGGTAGTTTGTTACAGTAACACAAACCTGACTAAAACACATGGTTCAAGTATAATGGAAAATGAGAATCAAATGACCTGGAGGAATCATCCAGACCTTGTGTAGTTTTCCATTGAAACAATTTTTTCTCTATACCTTTAGCTATTCTAAATCAGTGGTTGGTGAACTGTGACCTATAGGCCAAATAAGGCCTTCCACCTGTTTTTATAGAGCAAACATGCTAAAAATAATTTTTACTAATGAACATTTGCAATTGGTCTGATCATAGAGAGCATCAACTTTGAGCTCCAAATAAGTGAGTTGCTATCTTTAAAATAAAGAAGCCCACTTTTCTCATTAATAGACCTGTATTACAAAACATTTACACTTAAAGATCATTATCATATCTTCAATTTAATTAATATAAATTTAATGGAAATTAGTTCTCTCTTATTATACACATATGTATGTAACATTCTTGATTTTGCTTCTTGACTGAAAAGCCTGAACTATTTGTTATCTGGTCCTTACAGAAAAAGCTTGCTGACCTCTGTTTTCTAGTTTTGATTTGTTAGTTATTCTCTATTTACCCAAAACTCACATTGATCTCAGTATATTGGTTTGGCTGCTTAATTAGGAAGCATACTTACTTACCCAAAGTGTTGGATGACATTTTGCTATATTAACTAGGTATTTGTTTCTGTCTATTGTCCTGTATTTTCCTACCACTCTTCAACAGGGTACTAGGTGGCAGATGCCTATTACCTGGAGTAGGGGAGTAGGTGGTTACAGTGAACACACAGAATACAGGAGTTAGCTTATGGGAATTGAATGTGTGAGTCAGGAAGAATGATGAGTTTAAACCCCTGGGTTTACACTTTTGGGCTGGGGAAGAAGGAAGGTAAAAAATGATGCAGAAAATATGAGGAAGTAGAGAGTAGAGTGGATAGTGGTTACTGAGTTTAGGGAATAAACCCAAAGTAGAAGGACCATGTTGAGAGGAGTGAAATCCCCTAGCCAGAGAGCCCCTGGTCTTTCTTTTCAGCCCTGTGTGTTTCTATTGCTAGGGATCTTGTGGGAGAAAATTCAATGGTGGTGGATTATTCAACTTCAGTTTCAGTGGCTCATGCACCATCAGGTTGAGAACTACTTGATTTCTCCTTCCAGTTAAACTCCTTTTCCCTTTGTCCACATCAGTTCTTTATCCACTGAACATTAATATGACCATTTCATGTAGCTATTCAAATACTTTTAAAATTCTTTTTCCATACAAAGTCACTCCCTTAAACTAGGGTAGAATTCTTCACATCTTGAGGGGGTTGTGTAGGAAAGGAAATTCACCATGATGCCTAAAAGATTCCCAGAACTGAGCTCAAATTGAGCTCCTACCTAACTGTTCAACTGGCACAAATTCCATTTATCTGTCCTTTCCCTAAACTTTATATATCTATTTAAAAGTATGAGATGTCACTTGTGGCCCATTGATTTAAACAGAAAGTGAGGGGTAGTCCAATGGGCACTTGAGTTACAAAGGCTAAGTCTTTAACTCTTAACTTCTAAACAATTTTCTGGTTACTTTTCCCCCAAAGAATCATCTATTATCTTCATACTGTTTATTTAAAAAATTCCTAATTTGGAAACCATTAGACTGAGACAGTCCCAGATCTGTGGATTCCTACATAAGCAAACTGGGTTCAATGTAAACAGTAGAGTAAAACTAGAGACTAGACCAATCGGAAGCCATCAACTAACCTCTGATAGAGTCTTTCTGCTCTAAATAAATTAAGTTCTTTTTTCTTCTTCCTTCTATACATCAATTTTTTTTTCCCAGGAGGTTGCAGTGTAATATTCTAAACCTCTTTCTCTCTGGAGTACCAACTGGTTCATAAACCTTTTCCCTGTTCAATTAAACTGTTAAATTGAACTTGTTCTTTTTCTTTTTAACATTTTGGTGTCAAAAGTGGGATCAGAAGTAGATCTTCCAGTCATTCCCAGAACACTGACTTATCAAATGAGGTAAACCGTCAGGGCCCACTGTGTCCTTAAATCTATTGTAGAAATTGGAGGTTATGGATAAAGTTTCTTTCCCAAATTTTAAGCTCCACTAATTTGTGTTCCAAACTCTTCAATGTTATTTGAACAAAAAAACCATCTTTCTTTTCTTTTCTCTGCTTTGTTAGTTTGGATCCAGTTAAGAGGCCTCAGATGTCTGACTGGATGAGACAAAAGATGGACTGGATTCAGTATTGCATTAGTCTGCTTTTCATCAATGTGACCAAAATGCCTGATAAGAACAACTTAAAGGAACAAAGATTTATTTTGGCTCACAGATTCCAGGATTCAGTCCATGGCTGACTGACTCTAAGGTGGAAATATAATATAAGAAAAAGGGTGCAGAAGAAGAAAACTGCTCATTTATGGGCAGTTGGGAAGGAAAGATAGGAAGGGGATAGGGACAGACACAGTCCCCAAGACCATGCTCTAGTGACCTACAGATCTTCTCCCCCTACCTACAGTTACCACCCAGAAGTCCATTCAAATTATTAGTCTATAAAATGAACTAATCCCCTAAATTTATGTCTCTCACAATCTAATCATTTCACCTCTAAACATTGCTACATTGCCTGACACATGAACCTTTTGGAAGGATGATCCACATATCCAAACCACGATAAGTGTCAAATTGGATTTGACACTAACTGGAGTGAATCCAGTTAAGAGCCCTTTGGTAGGTATTGTTTGATAATGAGTTTGTCACAAACTAAGGAGTTTGGGATTCCAGATGTCATGTGCCAAAATTATGGGTCCAGAATATGTACAGTTTTGGGACAATAGGTTAATATTACCAAAAACAACTTGGGAAAGCAGTGCCACTTTTGGGAAGTTTTAATTTGGAATTACTTACGTATGTGTGAGGTACATTCGAAAAGAAAGAATCAAAAACACTGCCAAAACAGTGGGGTACATAGCCTGGAACAGCCTAAAGGAATAAAAATTTCCTCCTTAAAAGATTCTTTACCAAAGGTAAACGAAGTTTAAGCAACAAACTAAAGGCATGGCAAGGAAGACTCTATCCTTATTGAACCAACCCTGACTGCTCCTTCTGTCTCTCTGCCTTTACCTCAATACTTTGAGTACACTAACATTTTTTGCTTGATTATCTTTCTACTCTGAGGATAACGAAAAGGGTTGGTGGTTAGACAGTGAGACCTTCTGATCATACAGGCCTGACTGCTGTAATCATTTTTACCCTATGGCGTAAGACTGAGCTATAAGAGATTTCTCCAATTCCAAAAGGAAATCCTTCCAAAGTCACCAAGGTAGCAAGATGCTGTCTCAAAATAAAAATTAAATAATGGACTGGGGATGTGGCTCAGTGGTTAAGTGCCTCTGGGTTCAATCCCCCGTACCAAAAAAAAATACAAAGGAATTTAAAATTCTCTTAAGAGCTTACAGTAGTACTGGTGAAGCTCAGAATGAGAGGATTCTGAGGAGGATATTAAAGATGCCTCTAAAACTTCTTTAAGACAGGGGCTGGAACAGCTAGAGGAATTACTGAAAACAGTTTAAATTTAATTTCTGAGATTTTCTCCTGAGAAAATTGATTGTCCATTATTCAATCTTACCGGTAAAAGAAGGATGAACCAGTTTTAGGTTATAAAGCTCATTTGGAAACATTATTTTTGAATCATTCGGCACTTGAAGTACAGTAAGGAATATCTGCTGCAGGGGCTGAAACAGCATTAACTGCTCTATTTATAAATGGATTTCCTCTGAGTTTAGCAGTTTAATTAAGAATCATAAACCAGGATGGGAATTTACAGATATGGTTGGATAGCTGACTTTTTTTTTTTTTTTTTTTTTGAGCATTTTAGAGGATTCTAGAACAGGAAAAAACTCAAGAAACTAACAAGCTTATGTCTCTCCAATTACAATTGCAAGAGCCCAGACCAAACAGACCTCTTTGTCCTCATTTTAAACCACAGTCAGAAGGACCTAAGTTTCTTTCTTTTAGACCAAAATGCTTCCCACAAGGGAGGGAGCCCACAAGACAATAATCAACAATGATTGGACTTTACAGAATCTCTAGTAAACTGTTCCCTCTAGTACCTTTGCATAAACAGGGAGAAGCGAAAGTTTACATGCAGAATCTTGCATTAGCTGGTAGATCCTGGAGCCACATTATCTACCACAAACTTCTCTTTAATAAAACAACAAATCCCTTGGAGTGAAAAGATCATTTCTGTGGTCAGGATTTCAAACTAGGCATAAAAAATAACCGCATCTGAACCTGACACATTGACAATGGACAATTTTCAGAAAAAAAAATAAATTCTCATTTTACCATGTGATACTGCTCTAGTGAGCTTGCTAGAAGAAATAATCTTAGCATTGCCAGATTGCTCCAAACCAGAATGGTTCTCCTCTGTACAGGCAGAAATCGGTATGATTGAAGCTCAAGCATGTAGTATCCCCTATCTTTTAAAATACCTGCACATTTCTGAGCCTTTTCTTTTACTGATACAGAAAGGGTTAAAGTGTGGAGCTTATAAAAGTTCAAATAGATCATTCTACACCTTTCCCTGAATTACTCTGATACCCATTAAAGCCTGAAGTGATTCAAGGACTCTCATCAATTGTAGAAGACTTGATTAAACAAAGACTTATAATTCTGTGTACCAATCCCTGTAACACTCAACCCTGCCAGTTAAAAATACCAAATGGATGGGGTTGGAGATTTGTTCCAGACTTATGCACACTTAATAAAATTGTGATTTCAAGGTTTCCTGTGGTTCCAAATTCTAATGCTTTATTGTCGAATGCATCCACGGACTCAAAATGGTTCACAGTAATAAATCTTTGCTCAGATTCCTTTAGCATTCTAGTTGTCATAGAGAGTCAGAACCTATTTGTTATTATTTGGAAAAATTAGCAGAGCACCTGGACTGTGATGCCACAGGGGTCTCCTGAAGCCCCAGCATGTTTTCCCCAACCATTACATCAGGACTTGACCTCTTGCAATTTTCCTGAAATTCTACTCTCATCTGTATGGTATGGAGATGGTCTGTTACTGGCTCTCCCACTAGAGAGTGCTCTGAATGGACCCTCTTTCCCTCTCTCGGCAACTCACACGTAAGGGTCCTAAGGTTTTCACGAAAAAACTTTGGCTTTAAAGGGAAGGTCTAGTATTTAGGACATGACCTGATTACTAAAGGGATTTCTCTCTCACTTGAGAGACTAAAAGCTCTTCAAAATTTCTCCCAGCCTACAACTAAAGGACAATTCAGAGATTTTTCTTGGACTTGCAGATTTCTTGTATTTCTTCTAGATCCTGGGCTCCAAATTTTTCCCTAATGGCTTTGCCCTTGCATGAACTCACTGTGAATGTAATACCAGAGAATCAGAATTTATCTGGGGAGGATATGTGTGCTTTTTGTTTTAATCTTATACAACATTTATTTATTTATGACAGTTCTGGAGACTGGAAAATTCAAGATCAAAATTCTACTGACTCAGTTTCTGGTGAGGGCTTTGCAGGTAGCTGCCTTCTCTGTCGTCAAATGAGAAGGAGGGAGAAGAGGCTGTCTTCCGTTCCTCATGAAACTACTACTCCCATCGTGAAGGTCTCACCCTCATGACCTCATCTAACTCTAATTGCCCTCAAAGACCCTGCCCCACGAAGGCTATCACTTTGGGGGCTAGCATCTCAATGTTCGAGTTTTGGATGGACACAATTTAGTCCATAGTAATCTCATTTTCTTCCTCTCCTAGTCTATGATTTACAAATCTCTCTATAAATGTCTATATATCTGTATGTGTTTATGATCATGCACCATATAGATGTTTTGGTCTACTGTGGATGGCATGTATGACAGTAGTGCCATAAAATTGTCAAGTTGCTGGAAAAGCCTTATCATCTCGTGATGACAGAGTGGCATGAGCAGACTTGTAATCAATATAAGCCTTACAACATCTCCTCCTTCCACATTTTAAGACTTCCAAAGTATGCTGAGCCTTTTACCTTGTTAATGAGCATAATGAAAGACCTTATGTGTTTTTATTCAAGAACATGGAAAAGCATAAGTTTGTTGCATGTGATTGCGTGCAAATAGACCCAGTAGCTAAGCTAATATCATGATTATTTAAAAGCAGTAGCCACAGCAGCCAGATTGGCAGAGGGCTCATCTGAGCCTGTTTTAGGAAACAAACTTTTCTTGAAAGTTCTACATGCTGTGGAAATAGCATGTAGTTTAAAAGTTCCTGTCAAACTCAGCATTTTTTTCAGCAGGTAGACTAACATCTAATAGCTAATGAAATTCTTCTCTTGCCTCCATATAATTTTTCTCCAGAATGCTGCAATTTTTTAACCCTTCTACTTTAGTCTCTTTGCCTGGCAATTGTGAAGAAGGAAACTGTGTATATGTGGTATTGCTGCTATTGACTCTTCATACTGATTTATAAAATGCTCCATTGGATAACCACTGAGCCACATCCTCAGCCTTTTTAATATTCTTATGTTTTGAGATGGGTCTTACTAAGTTTTTTAGAGCCTAAGTTGCTGAGGTTCAATTTGAACCTGTGATTTTCCTGCCTCAGGCTCCTGAGCCTCTGGGATTATAGGCACGTGCCACTGCACCTGGCTTGTTAATAGATGTTATGTTAAACACACAGAAGGAAAATATAAAGCAGTGTGTTCTGTGGCTGCTCAATATGAACACACAGAAAGACAACACTTCCCCAGTTTATGTCAGCTCAGACTGCAGAGCTTTTTGCTCCCCTCTGACCTTGTCATGTAACTAAAGACAAATTAGTAAATATATACAGGGAGCAGATAAGATTTTAGAGTTGTTCATGATTTTGGTGAAACAGGGCTTCTCGCTTCTGGTAGAAATGCCATCAAAAATGGACTTCAAGTAGATGAACTTCTTTGTGTTATCTCATTGCCTTGAGAAATTGTCACTATTAAAATTGAAGCTCACACTCATGAAAATGAAGCTGAGCAACAAGGAAATGTTCTAGCAAACTTTCATACTAAGCTAGTAATGAATGTGCTAGGACATGCAATTCAAATGAACTCTGTAAGATTGATTCAGAGAAAGTCTCCTGTGATCCTTTATTCAATAAACAATACCATAGAACTGAATTGGAAAAGCAAAATTGGCACTAAAATAGATGCAAATGTAGTAGCACTAAGTGTGGATTTACAGAGGGTCCAGATGGTCACCTGGTCCTTAGAATCACTGCTATTAAAGGCTTTACACTCCAAAACTCATCGAATTACAAACTATTATTGGTAGAGTGATTGTTCTCAAGTTACAAAGATGGTTTATGACCAACCAATGTCTGATTTTTCTAACTCATAATCTTAGAAAAATTATTATGACCGTAGGTGTTACATTTGCACCTTCCAGGCCATTTGCATAGTGACACTCACCTCATTGCATTACCACCCTCCATGGGTGATCAGGGTGTGTCTATTTTCAGAATGCATTGAGGCTTTCCCATGCTGGATGGCTAATGTCACAACAATAGCAAAAAATATATATTAGAGAATGTATTTCCTTTATGGGGCATACCTGGAGAAATTTCCCACAGAGAAACCCATTTTGCTGGGCAAATTATAAAGCAATTAAATAAGGTTATAAGAGCATGATAATGGTATTACCAGTATGTTCTTTTTAAAAATTTATTTATTCTAATTAGGTACACAGACAGCAGAATGCATTTTGATTCATTGTACACAGATGGAGCACAACTTTTCATTTCTTTGGTTGTACACGATGTAGAGTTGCACCATATGTGCAGTCATACATGTACTTAGGGCAATGATGTCCGTCTCATTCCGCCATCTTTTCTGTCCCCACATCCTCTCTCCTTCCCTCCCTCCCCTTTTACCAAAGTTGCTCCCTTCTACCCATGCAGCCTCACCCATTATGGATCAGCATCCACTTATCAGAGAGAACATTCAGCCTTTGGTTTTTTGGGGATTGGCTTACTTCAGGCAGTATGATAGTCTCCAACTTATCCATTTACCTGCAAATGCCATAATTTTATTCTCTTTTAATGCTGAGTAATATTCCATTGTGTAAATACACCACAGTTTCTTTATCCATTCATCTATTGAAGGTCATCTAGGTTGGTTCCACAGGTTAGCTATTGTGGTTGAGCTGCTGTAAACATTGAAGTGATTGTGTCACTATAGTATGCTGTTTTTAAGTTGTTTGTATATAGACCAACCAGTATGTTCTTATCATCCTCAGTATTCTGGAAAAGTTGAAAGGAGAATGGCATTTCATGACTAAAATTGGCAAAGTTAACTGGATTAATTGTTTGCAAAATTCTATAATGGCTTAAATTGTAATTAAATCTACCACCAGTGGAAAACATCAGCTGACATCATATGTGATAGTAACCCATAGGCCACCCATGCTCCTAATGATGGAACCTCATGTATCTCCTGCACTTATAACTTCTGATGAGATTCCATATTGCAAGGCCAAGATACATTTTGCCAAAGTATATTTGTATCAGGTAAAAGAAGCTTTTCATGACTCACAATTCATGATCAGATTATCTATGACCCACAACCCGAGGACTGGGTCATCAGGAAATGTGATACTGGCTAGAGACTGCCCTTAAGACTCATTAGAGAGACCATATCAAGTTCTTCTCACCACTCACACTACAGCAAATCTTTAGGATCCTGAGTCTTGTATTTATACTTCTCAGCTCAAGTGGCCCCTCCAGACTTTTGGAACAGAACATGGGTTGGGAATCTTAAGGTAAAGTTAACCAGGGTGGATTTCTTCTGAGAAGCTGATGGCATCTTGAATGTAGACTGCTTTTCCGAGATTGCACGCAAAAACCTCCTTTTATTCTCATGAAGCCTCCATTCCTGTATCTCTCCTGTTTCTTGCTCTTCCTTTTTGTCTGCACATGGTCTAATAATGGTACAATTAGAATCTCACAGTCAATAGCTGATACAGGAAGATTAACCCAATTCTGGACTTGCTGTGCTAGACCCAAATCCTTCCATGACTTTAGAGATCCATTAGCCCACATGTGATTGATTTTACCAGAACCCCAAGTGTGAACATTTGGTTAGATTGTTTAGCTGATCCTTTCTATAGAGTAAAATTTTTGGAATCATTTATACTTACTCCTTATTTTATTCTAAAACAACTATGGACTGGAATGACCAGGTCCACTGACTATATTAAAAAGAGGCTATGCAGTAAAAAAAGATAACTTAAATAGTGCTATTTGCAAGAATGCCTATGTATGTATGTATTCTGGCAAACTTCCACTGTGTAATAATTCAGCATCAATCTCTTGGTTAGAAACTGCCAATGCTTCTATTCTGACTAATGGCTCCATAAATGAAATTGCCCAAGGAGGAGACTTATGTGTATCCCCAAAGTACATCTTTATCTGTGAAGAATTTTACTCTCAGCCTTATGCTTGAGTCATTCCATGCCTCAATGAATGGAAGGAAAATGAAGAGGAATTTTGATGGTGCCATTGTCATTCCATAACCAGTCAGAAGCTAAACATGCGCCCCATCCTATATTTTAGTTAAAAAGAAATTTGCAGGAAACGTCAACCCTGGGTGGGTATCATTCCATAAGTCTCTTTTCCCATGAGTTAGAGCAAGTGCAAATGAAATGCTGATCAGAAGCTTGGCTTTGACAGTAGCTATTGCATCTAAGGATATAGCTGCTCTACCAAAATCTAAATTGCTCTGTTCGAAGAGCCTTAGAAAAAGGATTGCAGCGGAGTAGGTATTGGCTGAAAAACTTGGAATTTGTGGGAACACCAACAGACTCTGTTGTACCTGGATAGAACCTCTGACATTGTAGAAAGTCACTTATAGGAAATTAACAAACAGACTACCTGATTGAACTGGTGAATCTCCTCTGTTCATTCTTCAATTCATTTGCTTTTGCTGATTTGGTTCATTTGGGACCTTGGCTAAGCACCATACTCTAGTCTTTTGGTATTATCCTCCTAATAAGCCATCCTTGAAATCTGCCTGGTGCTCTGTGCTCTGTTCTCTTGAGAATCCTAATTGTGGGTTCACGATCATCAGTGGCACACCAGATGGTTTCACTGTGATTAAAATGATAAAAATGAAATGAGCAACAAGAAGAATCTTTCTTCTATGAACCGGATGTTGCAACTTACTCATTCCAGCTGAGACAAAACGACCTAGTCCTGATGGTCACAAGGAGCGCTGCTTATGCCTGGGCTTTGGTTAATCTCTCATAAAGCAGAGCCTGACCAAAAGACAAGAACAATCATTTTTTTAAAAATCCAATAAGGGAAGCAATTAGACTGCAATGACCCTGGAGCTTTAGGTTCCTCCTATGCAAACCAGGGCCCAATGTAAACCATGAGGTGAAATAAGAGACTGCCAATCAGAAACCCTCCACTAGCCTCTGACCAGGGTCTCTGTTCTGAATCAGTTAAGTGCACTTGCTTTGTCTTTCCTGCATGTTAAAAGCTGGCTCCCAAGCTTCTACACCAGAGTGTTCTGGACCACTTTCTTTCTGGAGTGCTGCCTGGTTTGTGAACCTTTTCCTGCTCAATTAAACTCTATTAAATTTAACTTGTCTCATGTTTTTCCTTTTAACAGTCCTATTTAAAATCAAGGCATGGTGCTCTGGAATTTCATTCTTTCTGGCTTTTCTTTTACTTAGCATATCAGTCATGGCACAGACAGAAGACAGAGAGCACATCATGACTTTGAACAAGGAAAATTTAATATAAAAACCATCAACTATGTAGAGCTGGTTAACTACTAAAAGGGTAAAAGATGTTTCTATCATACACAGGATACCAAATTCAGAAAGAGCAGTGTTATGATTTTCATCTGGAAGTACCCCCACCCCCCCACCCCAAGCTCCTGTTTTAGGCAATGTGGCAATGTTTAGGGATGAAAAGATCAAATCAGGAGGGCTCTGACTTCACCAGTGAATTCATCCATTTGATGTAGTAATAATTTGACTGGACTACTGGGTGGTAACCACAGGTAGATGAGGTATGGGGCTGGAGGAAGGAGGTCACTGGGGTGTGGCCTTGGAGACTATACCTGTCCCTGGCCCCTTCTCTCTCTCTCTCTCTCCCTTTTTCTCTCTGACTTCTGGTTGCCATGAGGTGAGCAGATTTTCTCCACCACACCCTTCTGCCATAATGTTCTGCCTAACTCAGGCCCAGAGCAATGAAACCAACTGACCATGGACTGAGACCTCTTAACATGGATCCCAAATAAACTTGTCCTCCTAAGGAGTAGTTCTTTTGAGGTCTTTTCGACCAGCCACTACCTCTGAAGCCAAGGGAACATAAAGAACATTTCAGAGATCCATTTCCCCTCCCCCATTTTTATCCATCAGGATAAAAACCCAGACCTTGATGTGGAGAATGTGGCCACTGCAAGACCACACAGCATGGTAATGAAAAAATTTTCAAGGGGCTCAGGATGGAGCTAGTTTTAAGAACAGCTCCCTGGAGGGTGGAGGGTGCTGGTGGTCTGGAGTCTTCACTACAGAGCATGAAGGGCTAGAGCTGGTTTGTAGGGAGGGAGTGGCATACTGGGAGGCAGAAAAACTTGCAAAGTGAGTGTCCTGGAGCTCTGACATACTGGTCCTTTGCAGCTGTTTTGTTGGAGGGAACAAAATGCACCAGAATCTGCAAGGAAAGGTCCTTCCTTTGCTATGTTTGCAGCTAGCCAAGGAATAAGGTTTTACAGGGTCCAGTTCCGGTATCACAAAGTGAGGCAAAGAAAGCTGGGTCTGTAGCTTAGAAACTATCAAACTCAGGGCTGGGATTGTAGTTCAGTGGTAGAGCGCTTGCCTTGCATGCATGAGGTACTTGGTTTGATCCTCAGCACCACATAAAAATAAACAAAATAAAGATACTGTGTCCATCTACAACTAAAAAATATTAAAAAAAAGAAACTATCAAACTGATAACTGGTACATTCACCCAAACATAAATAATAGAACATGAGGTAGAAGGATCACCAAGTTATGAAGAATGTACCCTAGGCTGAAGGCACAGATAAATGCTTAAGCTTTGGAATGTAACTGATTGTTCTATAATTACTTTTATTATTTAAAAATATGCCAAGGACATCTTTCCTTGTCAGTGGATTATAGCACCTCTTTCTTAGTGTAGCTGCAAGAAAGATAGTCCACTATATGGCTACCTGAGAATTGAATTTACTGTCTTCTTACTGGTTGGACCTTTAGGTTGTTTCAAAGTTTATATTTCAACAATAGTTTTAAAAAATGCTGCAATATACATTCTTGCTATTTTACTAAAAACCAATGTATATGCTTATAGAAAATTCTGGAAGGATATACACCAACATATTGACTATGGTTATCTTTAGAGGCGAGTGAGGGACAATGTTCCCTTTTTACTTTATTCATAACTGTGCTGTTTAAATTGCTTTTTTATAGGCATGTATTCTTTTTTAATAATCAGAACAAACAAAAGAAAACATGTTTCAATGTTGAAAAGAAGTATAATTTAATTGAAATTATATACACCACTGAGATTCTGTTTCAAAGCTCAGGTGTTTGTGTAAGAAGCTCTCTTACAGTCTTGTTGGAAGGAGCAACATTTGGTAACTGTGTGACAGTTGATCAAAGCATACAGATGTGTTTTCCTGAGCTCAGTGTCTGACACCAGAGGAGGAATATGTTTCCTTTTATTGAAGCATCATTCCATGTGTTCAGGATGCTGGGATCTGGAGATAAAGGCTGAGCTGACTCCCATTTTCTCAGTTGCAGGGTAGCAGACTGGAGGGAGCGTTTTTGTTTGTTTGGCTCCAGTCCTGACCTGAGGTTTGCTGCTTCCACCTCAGCTCTTGAGCCACAGGCTGTGGACAGGGAGGAGCATTCTAATCAGCCCTCCATGGAACTCAGGGATGGAGGACTGGTGGCAGTTCCATCTCCACGCTGTGAGCCTTTTAAAGTTTTATCTTTCTGAAATGAGTATTAGATTTGAAAGGGCTTAATAATCTATCAAGAGCTCTCCAAATCCTACAGCTAAACCCTGTTCTTTGACGAGCTGCAATAGAAATTCAGAATCAGGGCAGAGTCTGTGACTAGCATTGTATACATTAGGATTCATTCTCTTCCTCAGGGGTGATGTGGAAAAATAAGGGCTGTGTGTGTGCAAGTGTGTGCACATGTGTGGATCCTGAAGGAATGAAGACAAGTGTAAACAGGTTGTTCAGGAGCTGAGACCTTGGTCCAGGGCTGCTAACCTTTGCTAGGTGTGTGGGGAGGCTTCAACATCTGTGGGATTTAAGACTTACAGGTAAAGTCTGGTTTATTTCCTCTTTGAACAGACTACTTGTGACCATTCAGTGGAGAGGCTGACCTCCCTCCTGCACCTGGCAGGGAGAATGGACATTAGGGAGGAGGACCACACTAGGAAGACTAAACCACAATGAGAGGCTTTATTATTATTATTATTTAGGATAAAAAAATAACAGCTGTAGGCAACACAGGCAAATAATAACCATCATTTTAAGACAGCAAAGTTGGCCTTCAGGCCACCCTTTGCTTTCTTCTGGATCCTGAAAATTGTCCTTATTGTGGGGCTTCCTGGATGAGGTCTGAGCATCCTGCAGCTACCAATAGTGAAATAATCTGCCTGCTGGGATGGACCTGTCGCCTGAAGTGTGCCTGTCACCTCTGTCTGGAAAGAAAAAAAGAAACTGAAAAGAAAGCAAGCACATTTATTACTGTCAGAAGCATGAAGAAAGTACACTGTTTAATATAAATTAAATGTTTACTTCAGAGCCAAATCTCCTTGAGTCAGAAGATTTCAGGGATTGCCCCTGTTTACTCCTCTACGGTTCTTGCATGGGTCACTGCTGATCATCTTTATAGGAACACAGCATAATTAATGTCTGTGCACTTGCTGGGCTTGGCATTTGCAGCATAACTTAAGGGCAGCGTTATTTACAGAAGATAATGGACTTCTCCTGGGTGGGAAGGTGCAGGGGGCAGACCAACTCTCTTCAGTAGCCAGAAGCCCCTCCATACTGACATCTGAGAGCTTGAAGGAGGCCTTGGAGGAAGATTCACTTGTGGAGCCTGAGAGAGCAAGAGAGATGGGTCGGGAGGGGGTGGGGTGGGGGTGGGGCACGTGAGATCTGCACACTGGTGCACTCTTCTAGGCAGCAACAGCAGCTCTGAGTGGGCCATTTTCCCATCTTACAGAGGCAAACCCTCTAGTCCCCTCTCCCGTCCCAAACTTGGCATGTTCTGGGTTCAAGTCAGACTCAGGTTAGACAATCACTTCTGCCGTATTGGCTCTATTTCTCTGCTTTTCCTTGTTGGCTTGTGGGCTAAATGGTTTCCCAAAGAAATGCCCTAATTGTGATGAATTGTAACCTTCAATAAGTACACTGTTTTATCTTAAGGTACAAAGCTCTCTGATACTTACTTATTTATTTTTCAAGTTGGAGACTTTTAGCCCTGTGCACGGGGCTAAAATCAGCAGAACAGCATTTTTATTTTCATTTCAGAGAAATAGAGCTCACCAAAAGGTTTTGTGGAGAGCCCAAGCCACAGACCCAGGGATTAGCAAAGTAGGAAATCAAAGCTAAGTCTTTCTGACACCTCAAGATCACTGTGTGTCTGTCTGGTCCAAGGAGTAATGCCATGTTACATTTCCGCTGTGCTACGTCCTTTACAATCACCTTCTCCTAAGGAACTTTCAATGGTTGTCAGTGAGAAAATTAATTCAGGAAAGGCCCATCAACAGCAGCCTCAGGACCTCAACCTACCTCTTCTGCAAAACCCAGGGCTCTTCCTCCTCCACCTGGCTTCCTATTGGGAAGCAGAAGTGCACCTCTTAAGTGTGTACTGACTGCATTTCCCACAGTTGATTGGGTGGCTGTCCTAATAGTGGAGCCTCCTGCTGGAGGCTGCTGGCTTTGCACACAAAGAGCGTCCTGACTGCAGAAGGCCAGGGGTTCTTTTTAGCTGAAGTGGCAGTCAGGGTGTGCCCCCCACCTGAAATACGTGTGTTCCTGAGAGAAGAAAGTGGGTGCTCTGAGTTAGTGGCATAAAAATCTGGAACGATGGATCATTCTGTAACATGATAATAATGATGACTGACATTTATTGAGGTCTTAGTACATGGTTTTTGTGTGTGCGTGTGTGTGTATAAAACTCTTCATATAATTTAATATTTCCCATGAACCCATGTAATTGTTCCCCATTTTACAGGTGAAGATATGATGATACTGAGGCTCAGAGAGGTTAAGTAATGACCCAGAGACACATAGCACCAGAAGCAATATTTGACTATGTTTGTCTACATCTGTGTTTTTCTTATTAATACACAGGCTGGTTTCAGGTTCCACCCTCCAGAGTCACAACTGACCCCCTCCCCTTCTCACAGCAGACCTATACTGTGGGATTCTTGCCAAGATCAATGAATTTTCACACATAGACCTTTCCCTTCCTTGGAGGAATCTTGTAACAGCTACCAAGAGGGAGTTATGATAAATATTAATATATAAAATATAAGATATATTTTAAATATAATATATTAATATATAAAATATATAAAGCTACCTTCGTTTTGTTACCTGCTTGTTGGTGACATTAGTGGTGTGCAGGCAGAGATTTCTGAAATTGATAGGAAGAGAGTCACATGGAACTCACCTTTTCTTCTGTTTGCCACTGAATGTTTTCAGAGTAAACAGGAGGAGCAATGATAAATATTTCAAAGCTCGGATACAAGTTTTAGAGCACCGAGGCCACACAGATGTACTAATGCTGCTCAAATCTCTTAAGGGAGTACATTAAGGTGATTCATAAGAATAGAAAATTCATCCTCGTCAGCAAGGGTTTAGCAGGACAGATCACCAGTGGACATGCTGTTACAACTGTTCTTAGCACTTTCAGAATTACAGCTGGCATTTATTTCTAATAAGTGATAGTGAAATAGGTAAGACAGTTTACCTGTGCTATAAGATAGAAAAATATTTATTTTTTTGAAACCACATCATTTTCTGTGGTTTTATAATAGATAAACCACCTAGAAGAGGAAATGTTCTATTAAAGGGCACGAGACAGTGTTTGCCCTGGGGTGTCAATGCAGCTTGACAACAAGTCATTGCAGGGGCACCTGCTCCATTAGGTTGCTGTTAGCCAGTACTCAAGAAGTGCAAAAGGATAATGCCATTTGCAACTTCAATTACAGAAAGGAATTGCAGTTTCTGAAATGTATGTGAAGGCTGTTAACATGTAGCTACTGAATGTCCAGGAAATATTTTGCATGTATGTGTGTGTGTGTGTGTGTGTGTCTTCGTGTCTTCTCTTTCCTTATCTTGGCCACCCCTCCTAGAATCTTCCAAATAGTGTTTCCTTTCCTTATCCTTGCTGGGCACTTGGTTCAGAATCATGCCCACCCAGTGGACATGCTGTTACAAGGGTGATATATACCTTCCTATGTTCTAAACTGGCTTTCTGGGGAGGTCAAACGGAAGCAAACTAAATGGTCCATAATATGTTACTGGATAATAAAGTATGCTTCACCCATATGATGGAATAGTATACAATTGAAGAGAAAGACATAGGCTTGTATATAGTGATTTGAAACAATTTCTAAGATACAGTGTAAAGTAAAAATGGCACGTTGTGAAACAGTGTATGTTGTTGATTAACTTTTATGTAAGGAAACAACCAAACACATCTCTCTCTCTCTGTCTATCCATTTTAATATACTGACTATGGGTAGTAGAGTTCTTTAAGGAAGCTGTATTGGTTTGCTAGGGAAGCTACAACAAAATACCACAGACTGGGGAGTTTTAACAAAGAAGTTTACCTTTTCACTGTTCAAGTTCAAGGCTGGCAGTTCAAGTTTAAGGTGTCGGTGGGGTTTATTCATTCTGAGGCCTCTCTGCATGGCTTGCAGATGGCCTTCTCTGTGTGTCCGCACATGGCCTTGCTTTTGTGCACACATTTCTGGTGTCTCCTTGAAGGTCCTAATGTAATCTTTGTGTGAGAACCCCAGTCATATTGGATTTGGGCTCATCCTAATCTAATCACATTTAAGGTGGTTTTTTTTTTTTTTTTTTTTTTTTTTTTTAAACTTAATCACCCTTCTTTAAAGGCCCCATCTACAAATACAGTCACATTCCGAAGTTCTGGAGGTCAAGACATCAACACACAAATGGTAGTGGTGGTGTGTGTGTTGGAGGGACTCAATTCAGTCCATAGTAAAAAGCCAAATACCATCTCTGTAGCAGTTATCTTTGGGGAAGGGGTTTGTGAGTCCTGTAGAGGAAGGAGATGTATTTTTCATTGTGCATCTTTTAAATGTGTCAGATTAGATCCCATTGCCAAACTCAGATGAATCATTTTTTCTTTCCTTTCCTTTTTCTTTTTGAATTGGCACTTTATAGATAAACATAAGGGTGATATTCACTGTGGTGCACAAGGTATTTTGGTCAATGGAAGCAGCCCAGATGCCTGCCAACAGATGAATCGATAGAGGAAATATAGTATGCTTACACAATGGAGTTTTACTTAGCCAACAAAGAAGAATGAGATTTATGGCATTTGCTGGTAAATGGATGGAACTGGAGGGCATCATGCTAAGTGAAATAAGCCAGCCTCACAAAGCCAATGGTCAAATGTTTTCTCTCATATGCTGAAGTTAGAACAAAATAAGGAAAAGAAATCGAGGAGATTCCATGAAAATAGAAGAGAGATCACATTAATCATTCCTGGTCTCAAAACAACATATTTCTGAATACTTCTGTGGTCTCCTCCTACCTGCTGACCCCAAGTGAGCTGTCAGCTGTGCTGTGTTTAGTGGATTCCTCGCCTTTCACAGGACCATCACTGAAGTAAAACTCTCAGTGTCTAATTTATTCCTGGTAAATTATATTCCTTCCCATCTTCCCATAAGAGAAATGAGTGCCAAATCAAATATGGGCCGTTTGTCACCTTCTCAGAATCTTTCTTCCCTTCTCACTTCTCTATTTATAAAGTGGCTATTTTAAAAATATACATTTTGTAAGAACATTATTTTAAATACAATTCTGATTTTAGTTCCTGGTTACATTCTCATCTTAACCTGGTGGTGGCCACATATTTGTTCTCAAGCATAATTAGGATTCTGCCAGGACATAGAGGGCACAATGTATGGAAGATTATTCCTTTTATTTTCCTAAAGAATCTCAAAATAACTGCATGCAGTGGCCCATGCCTATAATCTCAGTGGTTCAGGAGGCTGAGGCAAGAATATTGCAAGTTCAAAGCCAGCCTCAGTAACTTAGTGAAGCCCTAAGCAACTTAGCGAGACCTTGTCTTAAAATAGAAAATAAAAAAGGGCTGAGGATGCTGCTCAGTAGTTAAACGTCCCTGGGTTTAATCCCTTGAACCCCTACCCACCCTCCAAAAAAAGAATCTCAAAATACAGGAGGCAGATTTTCCAATAATGCCCTTGACTTCACTTGCCAGAGATTGCTCATTTTACTAGGCTATTATTTTTATTTCAAACACCTTCATCCCTTTAACTCAGTGTCTGGGTTACTGAGAAATACACTGTTTATCACCATTACCATTTGCTCTGTGTGTGTGTGTGTGTGTGTGTATGTGTAGAATGTATTATAGTGTTTCCATGGTTTTCTTGTGATACTTTACAACTTTAAATAAACAAGGCCATGATGGTACAAAAAGTGCACACAGACCTCTGCCTTCTGGTGGTGGTATTATTAGTGCTTTCTTGTCCCTTGGTATCCAATGCCATGTGCTGCAAGTGGTGGGCTGGGAGCACCTGCCAACTTCCAGCTGGCCCTGGGGGCACACACAGCCAACAGGCACGACAACCTGACAGGGCCTCAGTGCCCTTGAGGCACTTCTTAAGGAACCACAACTGGGGAGGATGCACAGCCCAGCCTCCTCGCACTTCATTCAGGGTAGCCGTGCGCTTGCTCTGCCTTGGTCCCTGGAGTGCTCTGGTAGGACTGAGCTTCAGTTGCCTGCGGTGGTAACTTGCTCATGACACCCTCTTTATTGGTTCCTTTCCTTCTCCTACTTCTTCCCTAAAGAATTTTCTAGAGTCTTCTGGGCTACTCAAACCAAACCTGCCATTTCCAAATAGTCCCCCATTCAACCCAACAAACAAATAATGGTGACAAAAAAATACAGCTTATTATACTTTCCTGGCCCCTGCTCTGTGCACATCTTTATTCTGAAACAAAAAGATGTCATACCCAGAAAGAAGAACCTCTGGGGAAGGTGGATACATGCCAGACACACAAACAGAGGCCCTTCTCATGTTGCAAACATCAGTACCCACAGAGGGCCACACACTGCTCTGACGGATGGCAGGCCACCTATGAGGAGACCCAGCTGGACTCATGTCATATGCTGTAGTCTTAAGAAGTGACCTGGACCTGTGTGAGGAAGATTCCACCTAAAGCTAGGTTCTTAGTCCAGTTCTTAGTGGCTTAATCCTTAACTGTAAATTTATTCTGCTCTTTGAATTTGGCCTCCAAGTTAATGCTGTCTAAATGCAGCTTTTGTGAGGTGAACTTCTTTTTCTCTGAAGGGATATTCCGAGAGAAAAGAGAAAGGCCAAATCGGTTTTCCTAGTTTATCTTTCCACAGTGATTTATTTCCCTGGAAAAAGCTTAAGCTCAAATGTCATTTCTGGTTCTCATTGTGGCCCCTCTTTGAGCTGGAGGACTGGTGGGGAGGGGGCAAAGGACTTAGCCCCAAGGTCATGCAGGTGGCCTGGGTCTGACGCCAGATTCAACTTCTCTTGCATGCTGTGCTCTGTGAATGCTGGGGGCTGCTATTTGGTACAGGGTTAGCCCTGGACTCTGGGGACAGGCTAACAAAGGACACCTCCACAGGGGTCACCTGCCTCATGGTGGGGCATGCAGGGGGCAACATCTGGGGTCCCACAGCACGTTGCTCAGGTGATCTTGCAAAAGCTCCTGACTACCTGATTGCCAACTGTGAGTTTGAGACCTGTACTCAGGCCACATCCAACAGTGTCCACATATCCGTCTGCCAAACTCCTTATCAGATGTCAGAGACACATTTCATTAGAAACTGTCACTCAGTAGACTTGTTGGGGAAGATGGAGCCAGAAAGATCCTGCAGACAGCTGGCTAATGTGGCTCAGAGCGTGGTGACCTTGTACCTGCGTGTAGGGAAGGGACATCTCTTCCCTCTTTATCTCTCTCTTCAGATGTTTGAATCTTTGCACACAGAGAGCCCTTTTTGGCTAAAAATAAACTGGATCTGGAGGTTCTGCCTCCTTGCAGTGGCTCCTACATGTGTGAACAGGTATGTCACTTCATGAGGTGGAGCGTGAGAAGTGGCAGGTTCCAAGAGAGAATCAGAATGCCTTTCTGCTTGGGAATTTCAATCCAAATGCCTCTCCCCTCCTTCTACCATAACTCCTGTGCATGCATGACTGCGAATGTGTTTTTGTGTGAAATAAATAAAGAATGGGAGGGAGCTCTCACCCTGACAAGGACAAATGGCCTCTGCTGCCAGTCTCTTCGCCCTGGTCCCTCTTCTGGTGCTTAGAAGCATGGGGAGGAGTGTGCAGTGTCCTCCCTCAGGAGTCCTGGGTGCATTTGTTAATTGGAACTCAGGAGCTTAGAAACCTACCCCTGCAGAGGACAGCTGGGTAGCTTTTGAGAACCTTGCAATTTTGTGCCTTCATATGAATGGCTTGTGTTCTCACACTTTCAAGCTGCGCTCTCTGTCATTTTTCTTGCTGCAGTAACACGGGACCATCAGAAACGGGGTTAGCTTCAGCCTGTCTTTGCAATGAGTGGAAACCACGGTGAGCTTCCTGTTCTATGAAAGTATGGATGTCACAAAGGGACAAAATCAACCAGAAGTCAAAAGATCTATGTGGAGAATTAATCTGTAGACAGCACAGGTATTCTGTTTGTACATCTCACCACAATGACCTGGCATGGTCCACGTTATCCAGGAGGGACAGGAGAGTCTAGCATCAAAGGCATGGGCCTTATCACTTCATGATGACTTTGACCAAATAGCTAATTGCTTTTTCCTTATCACCGACATGAGGGGAATGATGATATCCCTCCCTAGGTTGTTGTGAGGATTAAATGAAATAGCATATATAAAATACTCAGAGCTGGGGCTGGGGCTGTAGCTCAGTGGTAGAGCGCTTGCCTAGCATGCGTGAGGCACTGGGTTCGATCCTCAGCACCACATATAAACAATAAATGAATAAAATAAAGATCCATCAACAACTAAAAAAAAAATTAAAAAAAAATTAAAAAAAAAATACTCAGAGCTGTTCTTGATACAGAAGAGACTTGACAAATGTGAGTTAATGCCAGTCTTTCTTTGGACTTCTGTCTGTTATATACTGTCATTCCATCAATTCTTCTTCCCTTTTTTTAATTGGTGCATCTCAATAACACAGAATGGTGGACTTCATCATGCCATATTCACATATATTTAGAAATAAAATTTTTGTCAATTTTTACTCCCCAATTAATTAATTCTTACAACAAATCCATTAAGGTGATGTTGTGTTCCTCCGGTTCTCTGCTGGGATATCTGGTGGGCACTTCAAATTCATAGTGTTCAAAACCTAACTCTTGACCCTTCCTCTGTTCTACCCCATCTTAGAAAATGACATCTTCACTTTTTCCTCATTTTTCTCTCTTGTATTCTATGTGCTCTTCTTCTTTCATCTTCTGACCATCTGTTCAACCCATCAGCAAAATCCATCAGCAAAAACTCCTGCTGTTTTACCTTCAAAATGTATCCAGGGCAAGCCACATCTCACCATCTCCACCTCTAGCCCCGGGTTCTGGACTGTCAGAATGGTTTCCTTATTATTCTCCTAGCTTCTAACTTATTGCATCCTCTCCCAAGTCTACTGTCAACAAAGCCTCTGATGATTTCTTCTCTTGAAGTTAACTGTGTAGCTCTTACCATAAGCTGAGCCTTCTGTACATGTGCAGCCCTGCTCCTATTGCCGTAAGTACACACCTGAGTTCATCTTTGATATCATGCCTTATTGCTGCTCTGACCACAGCCTGCTTCTCTCCAGCCACTGTACCATCTTTTAGCTCCTTCTCAAGCACACCAAGGACATAGCCCCAAATGCCCTTGGCTGGAATGCACTCTCCATTACTGACCTCAGGCTGCAACTTCACCCCTAAGAAGCCTTTGCTCTGATGTCTCTCTCCCTGCAAGACCTCTGTGGCTGCCTTATTTTACACCATACCCTGCTCTGCCTTTCATCTCTTCCTCTGCTTTACTTCTCTGCATAGCACTTACCACCATCCAGTAGACTTTATCTGTTTATTTATGTCTCCTCAGCTAGAACATAAGCTTAAGGAAATGCTGGGTTTAGGGGTAGGAGGAAGAATTTCTGTCTGCTTTGTTGATTGCTGTACCTCGGCACCTGGAACAGTGGGTAGCAAGTAGGAGGTGCTCCACCAATATTCACTGACTAGGCAGATTCATTCATTCACATTTGATAGGTGAGAAAATTGAGTCTCAAGGAGCTAAGGCCTCCTAAGGCTTTGGCGGGCATGCATGGACATTAACGACATTATGTTATAGCTGGACAACTAGACAGCTGATTTGAAATCTCCTCTACATCCTGATCCATTCTTTTAAACAGTTTCATTGTGAAATGATGTAGTCTTATTCACACTGCTTCTGTAGTGAAGAACAAACTGTTATGGAGTGACCTGTGCCCTCCAAAATCCATATGTTAAAGTCCTAACATCAAATGTGACTGTATTTAGAGACAGGGTTAAATGAGGTCATAAGGGTGGGGCCCTAATCCAGTGGTACTGGTGCTCTTAGTTAAGAAGAGAGGAGACACAAGGCACAGGCAAACTGAGGCAAGGACGTGTCAGAGAGAAGGAGGCCCTGTGCTATCCAAAGAGAAACCAAGCTGCAGACATCTCAGTCTTGGACTTCTAGGTTGCTGCACTGTAGAAAAACAAACTTCTGTTCTATCTTGTTATGGTGGCCGTAGCAGACTAAATCAAGGAGGTAACAAATTTGAGGGCCTACTATGTGCTTAAAAGAAAAGGGAAGACTTAGAGAAGCAGGTCCAAAGAGAGCTAAAGGCTAGTAGTTGTCACCAATAAGAAGAGAGGGGCTACTGCACAGCAATCACACATTTGTGGGTTCCACAGACAAGAGAAACTGAAGGGCTTGCAGGGCGACCTGTAAGAGGCTGCTCACAAGGTGCCAAGTGTCTTCTGTGAGCATGGCCTGGGAAATTCACTACACATGGTGAAAGTCCAGGCCTCTGGCCCATGTGTCCCTGTGTCCTGACTCTGTGATTCATGACTCTCATCCTCTCAAATGCAAGGTGGCAGGCCGTGGGCTCCTTTCCAGGGTACCCATAATGCAGTCAATATGGTATTTGTTGAAAAAGAATATTTATTGTTTTAACAGCTGTACTTCTACTTTCTTGGATTAAAAAAAGAAATTACCTGTTCCCACAAATGACTTACGGGGATTGGAAAGAGTAGCTTTAAAATTCCCAATTTAAAAGATCCTCCAGCTTTTACAAACCACAGCATTTTTCCACTCTAACTTTCTCCTTATTCCTGGAAGGACTGGAGATGCCAACAGCAGTTTTCAGGAGCTAGGGTTTGGCTGGGATTTTACTCAAAATTGTGCTTGTTCTTGGCAATTCCAGCAAGAACCAGTTTTCTTTGGATAGCAGCTTATCTAGGGAGAGGCAGTACCTGTGAGATTCCAAACTCTTTGCAAATTCTCATTTAATTTTCTTTAAGGTATTTGTCTTCAAAGAAAGATTTGCTTTTGAAAGGCTGCTGATGAAATTGCAGTGCTAAGCTCTGTGGGTTATTTGTTTTTAGATTGTATATAAAGTACTAACATTATTATGACACAATTACCAGTAAGTAATCATCCAATTGCCATAAACATGTCCCTCTCAAAATATTGCAAATTAATATTCATGCTTTCCTTGAATCTACCATCTGAGCTAATGTATGCCTACATAGTTTATCAAAATGCATATTTTTTTCAATGAAGGAAAGAATTATTGTTCAATTCTCCATCTTGAAGTATGTGAAGGCTCTTTGAGTGTAGCATTAGTTGCTCTGGAAGACAATTTTTGAGTTAGAGGACAGCCACCAATTATAAGCCATAAGATACCAGGTAAAGCATTTCCATTCCTTGGAGTTGTATCATTCAAAAAGCTATTCTGACCATTCAGCCCTGGCAGTTGAGTAATCCTGTCAACTGCTTGATCGTATGTAAATTGTCACAAAAATCACAATTGTATATGTACTTCTAAGAGTTGATTGTTGAGTCATTTTTAAGGGAAGATCCTGGAATTTCAATATGAATAAATAAAAACAGACTCTTCTTCCCAAACCTCATAAATCCACCCCCAAAAAAGTAACCCTCAAACCAGCCATGACTTAGATAAAATTCACAGAAGTGATTGGAGGAACTGGGACTAGCAAAGTAATCCTGGGACATGTTATTATATTTTAAAATTGTGAGTGTAAAAAGATTAATTCCTTTGTGTTCAGAAATTATGATGATAATACTCATTTCTGCTAATTTAATAGATGACATCAAGGACAATAAAAATATTTTATACTGAACAGAAACTTGGTTCACTCACATAAGTGATTTTAAAGTCCTCTGTAGACTTTTGTGCATATATGTTTGTACACAGTGGTATGCAGTTGGCTCTACTAAAACAAGCTGATTGAAGCCTTAATTTATGGCTTATCTTGTTTTCAGTGGAAATACTCTTACTACGGCCAGTTTCAAGCTACTGGCATGCTCATCACCAAATGCAGAGCTGGGACGCAATGCACACAAGGGACTTTTAGGAGTTGGTCCTACTTATTCAGCACACCATTCCAGTAGTTGTACAACCAAATACTAAGTTTAGGAGAGGAGAGTGTTTTCCATAAATCACATGGCTCTGACTCTAATAGGCCTGGAATAAAGAGCAGCACACGTTGTTACGATATCATACTGAGAGACAATGGCTAGAGAGTTGGAGTTCTAGTTCCAATCCTGTTGCTCATGTATCCTTAGGATGTCAACTTGTTCTCTTTGGAGGCAGCAAGTCTTTATGGGAAGAATATGGGATTTTCAGTCAGAAGGCCTGGGCTTTGGTTTGGCCTCTGCCACTAACCAGTGTGACCTGTGGGCACCTTTGTTGAGTGACCCATACCGCTGATGCTTCCATTGCTTATCCTTGGATGGTATCTGTCAGCATGTCAAAACAATCTTGTAAAGAAGGCCTAATTCCAGACGTGGAGGAAGAGAGAAGCATAAGTGAAAAGTTGACAGCACATTGAACAGTGGCCCCCTTCTTCCAGATTCTGAACACCCAGAATTGTTACCGGTGTCATTTTGCCTGATTGACTTTCTTCACACTCACACATACACATGCATTCATGATCACATTCTTATGATTTTAAAACTTCCCCTAGTACACGTTTCCCCTAGTACCACTCAATTACAATGAATCTTGTAACAGAGTGATGGACTTGAACTTGAACTTTAGGGTCAGATTTGAGTTTGGGCTCTGTTACCTAATTGAGTTATCTTGAGTAAACCACTGACTTTCTCTGAGCCTCAGTTTCCTTATCTATCATCTACCTCATGGATTGTTGTAGGGTCTTGGTGAGTTCCTATCTGTCCTCTATCTATCTATCTATCTATCTATCTATCTATCTATCTATCTATCTATCTATCTATCTATTTTACCTATCTACCTACCTATCAAGCATTTATCTATCATCTATCAATCTATCATCTCTCTTTCTCTCTCCAGATGTATATCATCCACCACAGCCTCTGGCATTCAGTTGGTGCTCAATAAACTTGAGTTTCTTTTATCTTCTTCTTCTTCTTTTTTTTTTGGTACTGGGGATTGAACTCAGGGGTACTCGACCACTGAGCCACATCCCCAGCCCTGTTTTGTGTTCTATGTAGAGATAGGGTCTCACTTAGTTGCTTAGCACCTCACTGTTGCTGAGGCTGGCTTGGAACTCACGATTCTCCTCTCTCAGCCTCCCACAGTGCAGGGATTACAGGTGTGCGCCACAGCACCTGGCTTCTCTTATCTTCTTAATGAGATGTGGACCTTCCGATTTTATTGCCTGAGGCTTGTCTTCATTATTTTCTCTTTCAAGTCCTCACTAAATTCACCCTTTGCACCGGATCCTATTGCCCTTATGTATTCCGTAGCCATCAGACTGTTACATGCCGCACTTTGCTGTATTTTCTATTAGACTGGGCTTGCATGTCTGTGCCTGAGTGTTTGTGTTCACATGATTTCTTGTCACAATCAGACTTCAGAGATTATATTTGTTTTTAGTAATGCCTTAAAATGATTCAGAAAATAAACCAATCAGTTTCTTATGTGAACAAATAAGATAATATTTGATTGATATTATACTCTATAGTGAACTGGTCAGTAAAGTGTTAACATTTCAGCTCCTGGATGTATTCAAATAACAAACCATAAATTCTACATAATCCTAGCACTAGATCAAATATATAAATGTTTTATTTATTTTTAAATTGACACATAAAATTGTATATATTCATATACAATGCACATATTTACATATTATATGATGCTTCAATACATGAACACACTGTATAATGTTCAAATAAGGGTAAGTGTATCTATTTCTTCAAACATTTATCATTTCTTTATCATGAAAACATACAAAATACTTTCTCATGGATTTGTTGAAATATGCAATACCTTATTGTTATCTATAGCTACACCACTGTACTGTACATCATAACTTATTCTCTTATATAATGATAACTTAGTATCTATGGACCCATACTTTCCTTCTCCATGCTGTCCTCAGACTCTGATAACCACTGTTCTACTTCTTGGAATTATACCATATCAAAACAGAGAATACCCTGGGCTCATTTGTGTCGTCATTTGACATCTCTGTGCCAGGTGCCTTCTGATTATAACACAAGTTTTGTATATGAAAGAACAGAAGCATGATAAACAAGGTCATTGCATACCCTAATGTTCACTTTTACTTCATACGTGTACTTTCTGTGCTTGGAAATGAAGTGTGGCCATTGAGGAAACCATGATGAAGATTCATAGTCATGCTATAATCAGTGGATGAATTCAGGTTTCATAACTATTTGCTAAAGCAAGACAACACAGTCATCAGGAGCTCTGGAGAAAGACAGAGTTACTTGCCTTTCTTTCAACTTGACATTTCTTGATCAGACCTGACATCACAGGATCTCAGATCCAATATATTGTAGGAAGAATTTGGCTCCTTCAACTAGAATGAGCAGAAAGAGGGAGCCATCATCTGAAATATCTGCCTATGATTATTCAAGGTATGGCAGGAACAGAGCTTTCTGTATGCAAGCCAAATGAAATTATTAAGTCTAACCTTCTCACTCAGCACTTAACAGATAATCAATTTTCACTCCCAACAGTGGAGGGTCAAAATCAAGGAGGCAATGATAAGGTGGCTTCCTCACATTTGGGAAGGATTGTCAGGTGTGCAAAATGATTTTATGGGTATTATTTTATTTAGTTTTCACAGCAACATGAATTCAGCACCTGAGCATGCATACCATGCGTCCATGCTGTCTGACTTATTTAACACATATTGTAGATGCACATTTTATATGCCAGCCTATGTGATAAGCACAGGGACAGAATGGTAAGGAAGGCAGAGAAGGTTCCATTGTCTTATTTTAAGCATCAAGGAAACAGATGCACTATAGTGTGGGTTAGTAAGGGTCATAGGAGGACATGCTGAGTGTGAAATCTAGCAGAGTAGTGTGAACCTCTGTCCATACACACAGATGCATGGTAAGTGGAGCTGATTTTATTTTCTTCTACTCAACTTTGATACAAAGTGCCTATCTTATTGTTTGGGGAAGTGCTTATACCAGGTCTTCTGCTCTAGCTTTCCTCCTCTTGTTGAAGTTCTAGAAGCCTCAGCTAGCTCCACAGCCTTGTGGAGAACCCTCTATCTCTGTTTATTTGTCATCTTTCTGCAGAGGTTTCCTTGTGGCAATGCCCGCAGTGCTCTACAGCTTTCCTTCTCTGGTGCCAGGTCATAGTGTGCCAATCCCTCCACCTTCTACTCCTCTTCCTCACCATGCTTCTCAAAATCTTGTTCTCAGGGAAAGCTTTATCCTCTCATATGTCTCCAACATGCTTTCCCTAAGCTTCCATAATTTCTTCATTTTTGGGCTTGAAGTTGTACAAAAAGTCAGGATGTCCTTGATATGACCAGTCTCATTCTTCTGCTGATGCCAAGAACATAGAGCCAAACACTTCTTTGGGAGAAAAGAAAGAGGCAAATGGATGGAGAAGCAGGTATAGGTTATTATAACAGAGGAGCCAAAGCCACATCATGGAAGAACCAAATTAAGCAAGTGCTTGGTGTAAACAGACCAACGTGTGATGAGCCTCTCTGCCTATGGTGAGAGCAAGAGGACCTGAAGTGGCCCTGGGAAGCCACTGGGTGTCTCCATGCAGTGGCAAGGAAGAGCATCTGAAATTCCAAGCTCAGCTCCACAAGACAACTTAAGGCTAAGGAAATGTTAGTATTAGAGAAAGAATTCAAAGAGATTAATGAGATGGAAGCCCTGCCTCATGGTTTGAAATTAAAATAATAAATGTGCATAGGTTTTCCAACCAATTATTAAATGGGAAAGATGAGAAGTGCCAGCGATTCAGTTCAAAGGGTAAAATGAAATAAGTCAAGGGAAAATTTATATGGAAAAATATCTGGAAACCTTTCTCACAATTGGAAACTTTCAGCTTCTGGAATGATTTCCTTTTCAAGGGAAGAGGTCAATTGTGCAAAAGTTTTATAAAGAGAAATACTTAACATGATATGATGTGTACATTCCAGGTTTCACCAACTCTTGTAGAAATGTTCGGGGACACATTAATAGTAATGTACTGACTATAATGGCTCTTAATCTTCAACTGTTAGACTGTAAGGTGTCAGACTCTCTCATAACTCTCCCTCAGTTATTTTTTAATTGTCCACGAGAGAATTTCTATATATGTTCCCAAAGGGTGGACTATGCATGTGTTTGAGTTTCTTCTCTCCCAGTCTTTACTGAATCCATTTCACTCAAGAGTTGCCCCCCAATAGCTGAGGACCCCCACCAACCACCTTCATGTTGCTTCATTAAGTGGGTATTAAAGGTTGAGTAGTCCAAATCTGAATATTCAAAAGCTCAAGTGCTCAAAAATCTGAAGTGTTTTGAGCATTGACATCACACCACAAGTGGAAAATTCCACATGTGATCTCATGTAATGAATTACAGTCAACGTACACACTCTAAAAATACTATATAAATTACTTTCAGTTTGTGCCTATAAGATGCATATGAAACAAATGAATTTCACACTTAGATTTATGTCCTATCCCCAAGATATTTCATTATGTTTATGCAAATAGTCTCATATCTAAAAGCATTTTAAATCTGAAATATTTCTGGTCCTAAGCATTTTGAATAAGGACTGCTCAATCTGTACTTGACGCCTGAGAAGAACTTGCTAGTGCTCATCTTCCCCTCTCTTGAAACTTCTTCATGTGGCCTCCAAGACATGATAGCTTCTTAATTTTCCTCCCACTTCACTCACTGGTAGTTCCTTCTGTCTCTTTGGCTGGTTTTCTTTATCTCCTGAATTTCTACTAAGATAGAGCTCTATTTCTTGGACCACAGACCTCTTATCCACTTGTGCTCATTCTCAAGATGATAACACAATAATCTCCTGATTTTACAGTCTATAAACTGATAAGTCTCCAAATTTATAGCTTCAGCTAAAACTAGCCCCTGAATACTCCTGACTCAAATATGTCTTCTTTGTGTCTCTATTCAATCATATTATAATCATCTGAAACTCTAAGTGTTCAAAGTGAACTTCTGAGCTCTATATGCTCCCCACAGCTTGCCTGCATGCATGCACACTAACACACACACACACACACACACACTCACCTGCTCCTCTTGTGATATTTCCTAATTAGAAGTGAAAGAATTATAATTACTCTGATAAAAACGTGCAAAAGAACAAAATTCAATATTACACAGATACACAAAAGAGGAAGGGAAGAGAGTCAATCCCCATCAATACAGAAAACTACCAAAACACACAGATGAATGGAAATAGAGGAAAAAAAAGAACAAGGATTCACAAACCCCCCCCCCCCAAAAAAAAAAGAGTGACAAAAGTATGCCTTTACTTATCAGTAACAACCTTGGCAACAATAACCTATGTAAACAGTTAAATTGTCCAGTTAAAAGATAGAGACTAGGTAAATGGATAAAAGTAAAAAATAAGACCCAAAGATATACTGTCTATAAGAAACTCACTTTACTAGAAAAGACATGCAAAGATTGAAAGCAAAAGGATGGAAAATGATTCGCCATAGCAAAGGAAACCAAAAGTGAGCAGGAGTAGCTATTCTTGTACCAGATAGAGGAGACTCTACCTCAAAAACCTTTTAAAAGAGACAAAGAAGATCACTTTATAATGATTCAGGGATAAATTCAACAAGGGGAAATAAAAACTATAAATATGTATGCATCTAGTGCTGGAACACTCAATTATATAAAACAAAGATAGCTTTGCTCAATTCTCACTGTCTCGAATCTCTTGTATTTAAAATCCATTCATTTCTTGTTACTATTCATCTTCCTCCCTTGCTTTGTTTTTCTTCATATACTTATCATCATATGACATGTGATATGTTTATTAGTTGTTAGAATAGAAGCTCTGTGACAATAAGTTGCATGTGTATATGTGTGTCCTTTGTTTATTACCTAGCTCATAGTAGGCTTTCGATGACTATTTGCTAAATGAATGGAAAGATGAATGTGTCTTGGAACAGTCTCTCTGTTCCTCTGCTCCTGACCCCTTATCAACATGGTGCTTCTGCTTACCCATCACAAAGGCAAAACAATCTTAGGCTGGTGGCCACACCAGGCTGTTGACATGCCAGGTCTCCTAGATGACGTGGAATGGGCTAAATTATGGGGTAGCTGGGGAGAGGTCCTCTGAGAACCATCTAGCTACTTACCCCATGGCTCTCTGACTTCTTCAAAGGATTTTGTGAAGAGCTTCTTTAACGGCAACCTCTAACTTCTTCCTCTTTTCAGTGGATTCAAAAATAGCCCAGAGCCAGGCCAGAAAGATGGTATACAAATATCACCTCATCTCTTTCACAATTTCGGGTGCCTGAACCTAAGAAAAATGCCCTTTTTCCACCAGTACAAAGCAAACGAAGCTTCCATATATATTGAGTCAAATTATAAACTACCTGGGAGGTCAATATAACCCAACATTACAGCCTGTATTTTCTTTCTATTAAACCTTTCATAGCAGTTGTAGCTGGACCAGCCAGATGAGATGAGAAGGGGCAGACTGGGATGAGGTCTCTGAGGCAGAGGATGAGTGAGGGATTTGTTCCTATTACTTTCAAGGAGACAGTGCCTCTACCTCAAGACTTGACCTCAGTGCATCCTAATTTATTAGAGAAAAGAGACTTGTGTATCTTCTTTCCTGTTGCTCCTTCTGTCTGTTCCTTGCTCTGATCATCAGAAGATGGCAGCAGAGATCGCTCTTCCTTCTGCTTGCCTCAGATCTTCCATCTCCCATCTGCCCAGCAGGACACAAAGCTTACCAGTGGATGTAGGGCAGAGTCCTTTGCAAAAACATATTGCTTTCATTCGAGGAAGATAAATTCATAAACTGTACAACTGTATTCATCAGTTCATTTTGGGGGAATGTGATATAGGAGTTGTGCAAAAATAAAAATTCCCAGTAGCAGGCATCATCTGTATCTCTTCCATACGCGAAGA
Organism: Geosciurus inauris; assembly: GCA_004024805.1. NCBI lineage: Eukaryota > Metazoa > Chordata > Mammalia > Rodentia > Sciuridae > Geosciurus > Geosciurus inauris. Next base: position 217,053 of record PVHX01000973.1, read on the forward strand.
CTGTAATGCTCACAAGAGGGAGAAAAGCTACTAAAGCTGACAGCTGCCTTTCCAAGTATCCTTGCTTAACCCATAACCACCATGTGGAGCCAGGCCAGGGCTTCCAAGGATGCTTTGTTTCATGTAAATCACATAGTCCAAACCTCCAGCTGCACTGAAAAGCTTGCATGGGCTCTGCCCACATCTCTCAGTTTATTCTTGTCATTTGGGCCCCCAGCCTTGTCTCCTGTCCTGGTTCAAAAGCTAAAGGAATCTATTCCTGTCAGATTCTACCTAGATAGTGTGAATGTGTACACCCAGGGGATGGGGGTGGGGGATATGGAATGGGGACCTGATATTCTTTCCAAATCTCAAGGAAAACTTCACCTTGAATTTTGTTTCTTTCTCCTCTACCCTTGCTTTCCCATATCTATTGCTCCCCAAATCTTTCAAATTACGCAAAGCTGTTATTCACAAGTTATATATAAAGCTCTTTATGACAAGGTATTTGGAAATTTAAAATATTATCTTTAAATTGGTAATAAGTTTAGTTGCAACATAATACCTGATTAAATTATTTTAAAGATTGGGAGTTATTATTCTACATATTAAGAAGAGGGGCAGTTGTAAATGTGGTTAATTCAACAATGCAGCGATATCTGGATTCTGACCAGCTTTTCTCTGCCCTTTTTGCGTTCCTCTCCTGGCTATCAGATGGCTGCCGTAGCTCTAAACATCACTACTTTACCTTGCAATGTCCAAAGAAAAATATAAAGTTCTCTATTAATTATGTTTGTCTATCAGAAGAGAAGACTTTCTTGAAAGTACTAGGTTTCCTTCCAGGTCCCATTGGCCAGGACTGGGCCACATGACCGTCACTAAATCAATCACTAACATGTAGCAGTGATTTGACCTGAATTTAGTTATACCAATTATGATTCTTAACCTGGTGTTGGCACCATCTTTCCTGAGCATACTGCTGTTATTATCTGAACAATATTAGGTTTCTTTTAGCAAGGAAACAATTGTTCAATGGCTCTAGGGTAAGCAACCAGTTTGATTTTCTAGTGTCTCTGAAAAATCCAAGACTGCAGCAGCAGAGTCCTACTTAGGAGTATCCCTGAAACATGATATGAAAGGGGAGTTCTCCCAGTGTGCAGGACTTTCAGCCATGCACCTGGCTGGAGCGATGGTCAGTGGTGTGCCACTATAGTGAATCCTGGACAGTAGTGATGCCTTAAAGGTCACAAGCTTGGAGTAAACAGGTTGGAATATTGGTGACAAGGGGAAGAATATGGGTATGGGCCTCTCGGAATAGGTACACTGTGAGTATATCTGTGCACTCACCAAACGACAACTAAAATTAAAGAGCAACGATTAAAGAAAAGGCGTTCAACAGTCAGGGGTCAACACAACATGAGTGCCAGACCCCCACAAAAAACTGAGACTGACACTGAGTTCCTGATAAACCTGTTTCTTGGAAAAATGCCATGGGAGAAGTTGCAACTCATACTGCTCATCTTGCTTCCACTAGCATCACCTTGTGTGGAATTTTGAAATGCTTCATTTATCATCATGGTATTCCACATATCTTTTGATCAATAACTCCCTTTAGAATGAAAGAACATGGTAATGCTCTCATACTCATGGAATGCATTGGTCTTATTCATACTTTATCATTCCAAAGAATTGGATGTAAAATAGCAATAGAATGGCCAGTTAAACTTTGGGTATAACACTAGTGGACTGCAGTTATATCCTCCAAGATACAGAATATGCTCTGAACCAATATGTAATGCACAATTCCCCCTTTTTTCATAAGTCAGAATAGATGGGTCTAAGAGCCAAGAGAAAAATGTGGTAGTGGCTTCTAACATTGTCTACCCTAATGATCCCATAACAAAATTGTGCTTTTATTCCTGCAACTTGAACTCTGATACTTCAGAGGTCTTAGTTTTAAAAGAAGTTTGCTTTGTGTTTTTCCCCGTTAGTACAAGAATTCCATTGAACTGGAAAGTAAGATTACTACTTGGTCCTTTGGGTTACTCATGCCAGTGAGCCAATAGGCGAAGAAAGGATTTCTACCCTGCTTTAGTTAAAATGATGATACTGGATACTAAGTGGAGTTAGGATTACAGTTATATAATGGAAACAGGAAGGGTGTGCTTGAAGAGTCTCTGGGGATTCAGCTTAATGCTCTACTTCCTGTCCTAAATGTTAACAGCAAACTATATCAACCTAATGCAGCCACAGATGCTTCAAAAATGTGTCCTGAGTCACCTTGACAAGTAGAGCACCACGACTAGCTGAAGTGCAGTGAGGACGCAGGGAATACTGAATGGTTGGTGAAAGAAGTAAGTTATAAAACCTGACCACGGCCAAGTGACCAATTGTAGAAACAAGGACTATGGCTGGTGCCTATTTCCTTAGTTGCTACACTTACTTGCTTTGATATATTTGCATTTATCAAAAAATGTCTCTTCCCTTTCCTATTGCCTTTCTATCAAATATGAAGTATCTTAGTAGTAATTAACCCATGTTTTAGTATTTAAGGTATGAGATGTCAAAAGGGGATTATAGCAGTTCTGAACTAGAGAAAGAATAAATTTTATTTGGAGATAGACTAATTGTCACATGGGCTGCTGTGTCTCTTCTTTAGGGCAAAGAATTCATGCATCTTCAGTTTTACGGGGAATAGTTGCAAAGCACAAGTATGATATTGTTATTGCCTTTATTCAGAAATTAAATTCAGGTAAAAGTGGTATGTGTGGATGCTGGGGAAGCAGTCAGGTGGGCTGAGCTTGGTTATCTGTTGTCACCTCAGCAAGCTCTCTCGCCTCTTCTCATCTCTCTTTTGTGTCAGAGAAGCTCACAACTAAATTTCCATTATTCTGTAGTTCTGGGTTGGAATTTTCCAATGAGAAGAACTCAGACAAGCATTGTTAGGCAGAATATATGGAAGGGCTATTAGGCTACTGTGGCAGTTGCTGTCCAAATAAATGGGAATTTACAGGAACTTAGCAGCAAGGCCTTGAGAACAACTTTCTTTGCTGCTGTAGATTAAAAACTTGGGTGGGAGATTCCAGAGGACATTGAGAATCCTGGAGGCTTCTCAAGAGCCCTTGTGATTCTGGGGGCTTCTACCTGAGATTGCCTGTGGAGCTCCCTCGGCTCCCCAAACTCTTTGATAAGCTTGATTTTCTATGTGAGATCTTTAATTTCTGGAACACACAAAATAGTTTCTGTTTTCATAATCTGACTATGGCTTACTTCAAGGTCTATAAAAGTGTAAGTACTGTATGAATGTGGTTACCTTGTATAGTGTGTGTGTATGTATGTGTGTGTGCGTGCGCACGCACTCATGTGGATATGTACACAAAATGAAAAGAAGGAACCATAATTTTAAATCATATAATAAATATATCATCACTGTGAAAAATAAAGAATATATAAGCATGGGAAAAGAAATCTCTTCTATCTCCTCCTTTTCCCCCATTCACTTCTCAGTTTTGGCCATCGTTAATGTTTTACAATGTTTGTTTTGTTGGCTGCATTATTTTCAGAAGACACATTGCTCTCTCCTTTTTGCAAAACCAAAAATGTGATTGCACCATATATGTTTCTTCTAGAATTTACTTTTTCGAATGCAGCAATGTGTCCTAGCTGTCCTTCCACGTAAGTGTGTACAGATAGAGACATCTCACCCATTTTAGTGTGTGGGCCGTCACTTATTTAACCATATTTACCACTAATGGGCACTCAGTCTATCTCCAATTTTTTCCTATCACAAATAATACCATGGTGAATATTCTTATGGGTGAATATTTGCATATCTGCATGAGAAGAAAGCTATTTAGAAGTGGACTTATTGGATGAGAGAGCAGCTCACATGCATCACATTTTGAGCATAGTGTCCCATTGTCTGAAGGAAATCTTAATTTGTGATTCATGAAGATCATTGGAATCTTATAAACAGCCCCGAAGTTATACATTAATATGGTTCCTACCAAAAATAAGGAAGAGGATTTTGAATTTGACACTTAAAAATCAACACACCTGTCACCTAACCACTAGCCATGCAGAGTCTGAGTTTGGAGTAGTTGAATTGCAAAGGGGTGTTCATAGCTTCCTGAGGTCCACAGAGGCCCCAGGAGGAATAAGAATGAGCTTAGCTGTGCCCTAAACTCACCCATATTTGTTCAGTGGTGTCTGGCCAGGATGGTAATTATATTATAATATATCTGCCTGTAGATACTTGTTTTCACTTAGGTTTAACTATTCTTAAGACCTTTACTCCTCAAGGGCCTTTGAACTTCTCAGTTTGTTAATGTAGAAGTGATTTAAATATTTAAGCATGGAAGTTTATTTGGAACAAGTGGGCACCGTCCAGTTGAGCTGTTCCTGTAAGCCCTAACTGAACCAGCCAGATCCCTTAGAAAGGGCAAATATGAGCTAGGAATCTCATTAGCAGATTTTTTTTTTTTTTTCCTCATTAGTACTTGTGGGCTTTTAGTAGAATTTGGCCAATTTCAAAGAATGTGGCTATAAGATCTGGGCTTGGATTAAGAGGAGTTTCGATTTGGATGAGTGGAAACCGGCAATTACTGAGTGCTTATACTGTGCCAAAGTTTATATATATGGTCTAACTTGATTCCCATAATAACCCTGTGAGGTAGTTGGCCACACTCCTGTATCCTCCCCTCCCCTGGCAAAGGGGACACTTCAGCAGGGGACACTGAAGTTAATCTGGCCAGTGCCATCCAATCAGCCATTGGTCAGCTGGGATCCAACATCAGATCTATCACCGGAACTGACACACATCCCCTCACTCACCTTGCATGCTTCTGTCTGGGACTATAGTGTGGCCCATGGGAAAGAGATGAACAGCAAGGATGAAATCTAGGACCAACATTTACAGATTATGCTTGTCACTATCTTCATTGTTTCAGAAAAGTACTATCTTCCCAGGGTAAATTACCTTAATCTTTGGCAATCAGTTTGGCAGGTTTTAGAAATCTAGGCACCGATATCTTATTTATTTAATGCAGAGTTTTTCAAACTCAGCACTATTGACATTTGGGGCTGGATAAGTCTATGTGCATGTGCGGGTGTGTGCATGTGTGGGTGTCCTGTGTACTGTAAGATGTTCAATGTCCCCTCAGCCTCTACCCACGAGATGCCAGTAACACTCCTCTCACATGTAGCAATAAAAAACGTGTCCAGACATTGCTCCCATTCGAGGGTCACTGATTCCAAATAGAGATATTTCAGGAGAGAAAAGAGAGAAGAAATCCCCCAAACAGAAGTGAAATCCATAAAGAATTGGCAGCAAGTTCCTAGTATCTGGTTTATATGTCTGAACAGATTGGGGGGAAGAGGGACATTTTCAGCTTGAAATATAGGAAAAAATGGCTTACATTGACTTGTGGAGCACAAATCAGAAAGATGTACATGCAGTTAGTGAAAATGTAGATGTGTGATTCTTATAGGGACCCTGGGTAGCCTTCAGCTTTTCAAATTTAAATCACGACCTCTCAAAGAAGTAAACTTAGGTAAATGATTTCAATGCTGACATATAGAGCTGCTTAAAATGCTCTGACAAGGTGTTGGCACTGATATAAGGCTGCTCATAATTACACAATGTGATCACCTGGATCAATCACAGTGATTTTAAACTGTTTTACTCCAGGCTTCTTGGGGGCACAAGAAACGTGCCCCCCATTTTTCCAGTTCCAGGGATTGAACTTGGGGCACTTGACCACTGAGCCACATCCCCAGCCCTATTTTGTGTTTTATGTAGAGACAGGGTCTCACCGAGTTGCTTAGCGCCTCGCTGTTGCTGAGGCTGGCTTTGAACTCGCGATTCTCCTGTCTCAGCCTCCTTAAGTGCTGGGATTACAGGCGTGTGCTACCATGCCCGGTGAAATGTGGCCCTTTGTGATCACTGGCTTTTAAGGAGGCAGCATGGTAGAGTAGAAAGGGCACCTTAACTTGGGATCCAGAAATCTGAATTCTGACCTGCAGCTGATGCTACCAAATTGTGTGCCCTAGGACAAGTGACATGAACTACAGGGGACCCACTATGTGAGAAGGAAGGAGGAAAACCAAAAACCAACAATGCCTTCTTCTGCCTAAGTGAAGATACATTAGGTTGGGTACATTAATGGCCTCCCTCTCCTTACTCCCATAGACACACTTTGCCATGCGTTATGGTTTGGATGTGAGGTGTCCCCAGAAGCTCATGAGGAAGACAATGCCAGAAGGTTCAGAGGTGAAATGATTGGGTTATGATTGGTTAAATGATTGCCTTAACCCAATCAGTGAGTCAGTCCCCTGATGGAATTAACTGAGTGGTAACTGAAGGAAAGGAGGGTGTGGCTGAAGGAGGTGGCATTGGGGGTGGGGCTTTGGGGTATATATTTTGTGTCTGGTGAGTGGAGTCTCTCTGCTTTATGATCATCATGTGAGCTGCTTCCCTTTGCCACACTCTTCCTCCATGATTCTCTGCCTCACCTCTAGTCCCATGGAAAGGAGCTGGCTGTCTATGGACTGAGACCTCTGAAATCCAAAAAAACTTTTCCTCCTGTAAAACTGTTCTAGTCAGTCTTTTAGTCATGGCAATGAAAAAGCTGACTAAAACACAATGTCGTTATTTTTGTTTTTTGGTTTTTTTTGTACCAGGGATTGAACCCAGGGGAGCTTAACCACTGAGTCACATCCCCAGCCCTTTTTTTATAGTTTTAAATTTTGAGACAGAATCTCATTAAGTTGCTTAGGGCCTTGCTAAGTTGCTGAGGCTGGCTTTGAACTTGTGATCCTCCTGCCTCAGCCTCCTGAGCCACTGGGTTTACAGGTGTGTGCCACCACAGCCAGCTGCCTTCTCATTTTGTAATCCCCCCCCCTTTTTTTTTTTGGTACTGGAGATTGAACTCAGGGGCACTCAACCACTGAGCCATATCCCTAGCCCGATTTTTGTTTTATGTAGAGACAGGGTCTCACTGAGGTGCTTAACGCCTCGCCATTGCTGAGGCTGGCTTTGAACTTGCGATTCTCCTGTCTCAGCCTCCCAGAGTGCTGGGATTACAGGCTTGATCAACCACACATGGCTCTCCCCTCTCTTATTCTGGAATTAGTTATATAACTTGCTTTGGATGGTGTGATATTAGGAGGCTTGATACAGTAAAAGCTAGTAAAAGAACTCATGTTTATTGCTTATGCTTTCCTCTGCTATGGTTGTGGCAAGGACACATCTGCTCATCCCTGGAGGAAGAGGGGAGACACGTGGAGACAAGCAGCCTCATCATCCCAGCAGAGGACATCCCAGAACCCCAGACAACTGAACCCCAGCCTCTGCCCAGGTCAGCAGCAACCCCCAGGTGAACACTTGAGCTGAGTGAGTAGTAGACTCTTGCCTGCCATTGTGGTTTAGAGCTTAGTCGTTATACAGCACTTTGGTGGTGGATATAGTGTATGAGACAATCACTCTAGGAGAAATGGGTCTGTATTCAGGAAAGGACTTCAGTGGCTTTCCCTGAGAGGGAAAGTTGAGTCAATCTCGTGCCCTAGTTTAGAGGGGGAAGGTGAGAAAAGTTGAATTCTTACTGTATCTAAAAAAAGCCCAGGGGAGATTCTGAGTTCCTGGGTGAGCCTCAGAGAAAGAAGATGGATGGTAGAGAAGAAGGTGGAGAGAATTTGGGGGAGAGGAACAAAACAAAATGGAGGCTGGCCTGTAGAGGACCCAGCAGGTGACAGAGGCTGCCTGACCCTTGGGGAGGCTGTGGAGCCTTTGCATTGTAAGGCATAACAATCTTCGTTCAGTAGTTTGTTTTTCTGTGGTTGGTGCCATCATCTTAAAAGGAGTCAAACTTCAATAAAATTCAGCAACATGCTCGGTTTTCACTAATGCCCTGCAGCCCAAACACCAGATCTTACAAACAGCATGGATTGGAATCCTGGCTTGTTGACAGCCCTTCCTGACCACACCACACACCCTCCACCTGCTTTCTCACCTGTTGCAGTCGTTAGCTGGGGCCAGTCCTTAATTCCCAAAAACTTTCCTACCACAGTGTCTTTCCTTCACATCCCCCACCCCTCGGCGCCCCCTCCCCCCTCCGTCCCTCACCCTGCGCATGCTATGCCTGGGTATTTCTTGCTTAGTTTGCATCTCAAACTAAAAGTCAGCCTTCTTTACCCCGTCTCAGAGAGGCCCCTGGTGTATCCTTTCTCCTCTTTTCTCTCTCAGCTCTTGCAGTCATTTGTAACTAGGAATACTACTGTGCACACTTGCTTCAAGGCTCTCTCCTTCTATTGAACTGCGAACTCCAGGAGATAGAGATGCTGCCATGTCACTTGCCCTTGTAGATCTTGTGCCTAGCTCAGCACCCTCACCCCGCCCATAGATAACTGAATTTGTTGTTAGTGGAACAATGTGTAGTTTCACGTTGGAGGTTCTGTGACCATCACAGAAAGATGCCATGACCTACCATGAGCTGGATGTGTAAGAGACAAGACATCTCCTGCAGGAGAAACCCCAACAGGACTGAGTTCTCTGAGGCCTGACAGAGTGAGCATTTCCAGGGAACCAGCAGAATCCATGGGGAGGACACAGGGCAGAGTCCACCCACAGGAAGGCTTGTAATGCTCCTCACTGGGGCTTTCCAGTGCAGACACAGGGATCTCACGGGAACTGCCTTTGGACAGTGAGTACCTGGAGGGTTAAACTACATGACTGCCAACATCACTGCCATCCACAGGCTCCTGTTGGGCACAGGGATAGGCCGGGGGCTCGGCAGAGGGGTAAGCATGGATAAGAGGGAAACTTTCATGGATTGGGTGAAGGTAAGTGGGGGATGAGCTGGGAGCCCATCTTCCCTCCTCCAGATGATGTTGGCGAGTGCCTGTGGGCAAATACCTGGCCCCAAGCTGATCTTTCCCTCCTCAAGGCTCTCCCTGACAGATAAACTGGATCCTCTATTTGCCTGGTGCTCAGTGATTCCCTTTGTAAATTAAAGGAAATTCGATGCCTGCTAAATGGTGGGAATGCATTTGTAGCTTAAATATGTGATATTTAACTATGATGAATTACCCAGGCTAACGGAAGGTTGACAAACCTCAGCCGTGCGTCGCATGCTCTGAAATGAAATAGAAATCAATGAAGCAGCTAAATGCCCCCTTAAATGCCAATCCCCTTTTCAGTCTAAACCCCCTTCTTATTCTTTCATGGAAATAAATGGAAGGATTCTTCATTACATATTCATTTTCTCAATCCATTTTGCTCATTAGGTTGAAATAAGGGGTAGGTGAGGGTTTATTAGGGAGTAAGCATATCTGATAAGCATTAAATTACTTCTGATGGCTTTATGTATTTAACAGAGTTAGCAAATTAGCTGGGTCTTTGATCTAATGGAGCCCATGTTGATGAGGACAGTGAATTTAACCCTGCATTAAACAGAACAGTGACCTGGGAGCCAGGTGGGGTGGCTAAAGAGTTTATCTTCGCTCTTTGTTCTTATCCTTGAGAATTTTCTCCTTTTGCTAATTACCTCGGTGTAGGTGACTCCCCAGTCATTATCTCCAGCCCTGACCCTTTGAACATCCTCAGAATGCCTCCTACATGGCTGTGCCTGACGTCCCTTGTTTCACACAATCAACACACCAGACATCTACTCCCTTGTTCTATTTTTCAAAGTCCTCAAATTCTGCCACTCAATTCCCCATCCTGCTCATGATGCAAATTCCATGTCTGATTGCTAAAACAACCCTTTCCATGTCATGCTGGTTTTTCTTTTTGCTCCCTCTTATGACTCACCTTGGCACTGTTTAGTCCTGTTCTGAGAGAGGAGAGCTTCCAAGTCTAGTCAAGTGCTGTGGACACCAGACTGGCAGGTGCACCTGTCACAGGCTGGAGCTGAGGATGTCAATAGGCAATTATCATGTAATATGCATAAGTTATTTACAAGGCATGTTGGGATGGGGAAGAGTAATGAGTGAGGGCTTCAGAGATGAGGTGACATTGGATTTGACCTAGAAATGAGGCAAAGTGGGCCAGGGGTATAGAGTTGAGGGTGGCAGGATGGTGCAAGGGCTGTTATGATTACTCCTATGATTTTCCCTGTGCTAAAGAGCACTGTGAGTACCTGTCACCCTCCCACTTCCAATGACCTCTGTGGTTTGTACCCCATCTTGAACATTGTGACTGTAAGAGATGCAAACCCCCAGCTGTCCCATCTTCAAGCCTAGTGGAAGTCACAGGTCAGATGCAGGGTGTATCAACATTCTGGCAGGAAATGGTCATCTCTCAGGAGATGTTGTAACAAAGGGAATATTTATAGGGTGGGGGAAAGCAAGGTTTAGGAACTCTCAAGGAATAGAGCCTAGTGCCCAGTAATAGTGGGAAGCTCTTCAGTCCAAATCTGGAGGGGCAAACAGAGGAAACGGGGCCTAAGAAAACCAATTGCCCACAGGTGCTAGGTTAGAGGTTCACTGTACTTAATTGACTTTAGCTTCTAGAAACAGAGTTAAGAAAAAAGAGGAAGAAAATAATCTTTTCAAACTTCTGTGGCAGAGATGGCTGGTCCCCCACCTCGTGCCCTACACTCCATTCTTTCTTAGAATATCCTCCTAATTTTATTTAGTGAGGCAGTGGGTTCAACTCAAGGACAGCACTTCCCCAATCTTTCTTGCTTTAAAGGGGGCAATGAGTTGTAATTGGGAGTCATTGTGTGGATGTCCAAAGGAGTCCTTTAAAGCGGTTCACTTGGCCAGGAAGGAGCTTCTTTTTACCCCTCATTCTTCATTTCTGTCATCTGTGAGTTCTTCTGGATGCATGGCTGTGTCCATCTGTGTGCTTGATGGTGGAGCCTGTGTTCTGTGAAGGGAGGTGCTCAGTTTACTCCCATGTGTCTCTGTTGCTTTCAGCCAAACACGAATTCCAGTGTATGCACATGTTGACTTGATTCAGATACTCTTACAACTTCTTGGCAGGATTCAGGACCTGGTGGCAAAGTCATCTTTCTTTGATCACCCTTGCAAGCTGTAGGTGATTTTTTTAAATGGATTGCATATTTTAACAATAATTTCTTCTATATCACATCACTTATTGATGGTGTGGAAAGTGCATTTAAAAACTGGGATTCTTCTGAAAAGTCTCAGCACACTTAGAGAACAAATAAGAAATAATATTTGAAGTTAGGATTGTACCAGAAACAAAACAAGCATCCTAATTCCTCCATAAACTAATTCCTCAAAAAAGAGTTTGTGTGATCCTTTATACCTTTAGAAGTGTCCTACTGAATCTGTTGTCCAGGGATCCACAAACTACTGGCCTAGGGAATACTTCCAGCCTGATGCTTTTTCTTTTAAATAAAGTTTTATTAGAACACAGCTGTGCTCAGTCATTTTATGTTTGTCTCTGCCTCCTTCTGTGCTTCCATGACAGAGCTGAGCAGTTTCTACTACGGCTGTGTGGCCAGCACAGCCTCAAACATCTACTGTCTTGTCCTTTGCTGAAAAAGTTTGCTAACAACCACATCTTATGTCTGGAAACTTGTGCTTACTTGAAGTTTGGATATGACTTGGTAGCTAAAATTCTAGAAAAGAGCAGTAGGACTATTAGTGGGCTTTATTTGGTATTTGTTTTCCTCCTCATTCATTCTCACTAAGAGGTGGATCAGAACATTTCAAGTCTGTCAGTTACAGTGCCAACAATGTCTCTTGGAGTTACTGTAGTCATAATTGATAATCATTTTAAATGCATGTTAGGGATTTTTGAGAAATGCATTAGTTGTACAAGAGTAGGGTATGTAGTTGCCTTGAGGCAATGTGTTTGAAGGTCGTCATTTTCTATAAGGCACAAATGTACTTGAAGTGGTGATGGAGGAGAGGCACAGTGAACCCACTAGAGGTAAAAGGTTCCTTTCAGGGACTAGCACAAAGTAATCAAAGCATCTCTAATTCATTCTAATTTACCATCAATAAAATTAAGTACTAAACTCTGACAGGACCCAGATTCTACCTGATGGATGGTAAAACATTCAAGATTTCTTGATTAACTGATGAGATTTGAAAGCTGTTTATAATACTTATTTGCTGTGTTAGCTTGGGTAAGTTACCCTCTCTGGGTCATTCTTTTAAAAATTTGTAATGGTGCCTCACTATTGGGACTATTGGAAGGATCAACTATGATGTGAAGTCTGTTTATCTATCTATCTACATCTCACTTAGGACAGAACCTGACATATTTTAAGTGCTAATAATTGTTAGCTATTATTGTTATTGTTTGAGTCAATTTCTTTTTAATGTCCTGAGGTCTCTGGTTTCCTTGCTAGCTTGTGAAGTCAGCCCGTTTATAGACAATGTAAGACATTTCATTAGGTTATATAGGCTATGTTCATACATTATTTATTTCAGCATTAGAAACTCAATCAAGAGCATCCTGCAAGGTAAAGTCATGTTCTGGGTATCTCCTCCCCATTTAAAAAAATTATAGCTGTGTGTTTATAAAGTTGCATGTATATCTATTCATTAACTGAACCTGCAGTTTCAGTTAACTTGGGGAATAGAATATTGATTTAAACCATACTTTAGGAGGCTTATCTATCACTCTGAGCAAATAAAAACTTATATGAGATTGGATTTCATTGCATGAGACAGGAAAAAACATACTCCACTGAATACGGCTTGTTGTTGTAAGGCCAAGTTCTAGAGGTATCATCAATATATCAGGTTCCTGCTTTCACTTTTTAATGATCTCTGTCAACTCTGATAAAGATAGGCTCACTTTTATTGAAGTAGAATTTACCCTGTCCCCCTCTTTCTTTTTTTAACATACCGACTATACCTTCAGCCTGTCACTATCCCAGAATTGACATATCTACCTTCAAGATTTGTTAGTATTGGGGAATCAATGTGTTTCTCAGAAATTTTGTCTTATTTTAGCTGTGGAATTTGGCTCTCTCTATAAGAAGTTTGACTATTTCCTACCACTTGTATGGAAAAGGAAGGACTACAAATTGCAAAAACTGAATTCACAGATTCCATCTTGCTTGGCCTTCTTTTCTCAGCTCACAGGCATATAACTGAACAGCTAATAAAAAGCTTTCTTAAACTTTATCCAGTATTAAAGTCACCTGGTCTTCTGGAGCCTACAGATTGTCCCCAGTATCCTTTCCCCACTTCATCCTTTAGTAACAGAGTCCCAGAATCCATGCTTATGTAGTTGAAAACTGGTTTCCTATCATCCTTCAAAATGGGAGGTGTCTTCTTGGCTTACTTCTGGCTTAATGAGCAGTGAGTAGAAGCGAAGTCAACTTCATTTTATGTCTCCCTTTCTGGTGGCTGGAATGTAGCAACCAACAGAGCTGCAACATTAGACCACAATGGGTGAGGGGCCCATTAAGGATGCGGAACAACAGGACAGAAGGGGCCTGGATTCCTCAATGGTGCAGAGCTGATAGAACAGCTCTGGTGTAAGTAAGCTCAGCTTGCCCCAGAAAGAACAAAACCATTGTGTTTAATCCACTGTCACTTTAGCTCTTGCTAGAGCAGTTGAACAGGTACCTCCACTAATACAGATTTAGACATGGTGCACTATTATAATAGACACAATTGTCGATGGGTGACCACCACACCCACATGCAGACTAGAGAGTTGGTGCTACCTGGTATGGACTGGCTAAATATTTGGTAAAACTATCACCTGCAACATCTAAGAAGAACAACCTGTGTCAACAGAGCCTGTGATTCCAACAGAACTAGTTGGAAAAACTTACAGTGTTGGAATCCATTGGATAATTCTTTGTGCCATTTGAAAGATCTCCAGAGAGATGAACTCCAGTGGATGAGGAAGTAGCAATAGAAAAAGCTTATGGTGGCCCTAAGCCTTCCTTAGGGGCTTCCTGAAGTGCTTTGCGATAGACAGTGGGAGTCATCCCAGCTGTGAAATCAGATCACAAGTACTGTGTTCCCATCCAGATTATTGTTTCAGGTGGCCTCCTAAAAGTCTCCATAAAGAGTAAGGAAGAGAGGGCTGGAAAGAGCATAGAGGCCAATAAATAAACACAAGAATTTTCATTCACAAATATAAGTCTAGATGAGACTTGTGGTTATGGTTACTTAACCTTAGAGGTATACCCTTGGAAGCAAACACGTCTTTAAATTGTTGAGGAAGTTTTATGTGCAAAGAAATTGCAAGCCTTTTAGTAAATGTCTATGGTCATTCAATCTCTACTGTAACCCTGGAAATTTCTATGCACCAGGCAAAATAGATAGCAAACTTGTGTGGTCCTGAGAGAGAAGCACTTTCCACTATCCATTTCATATGAGCCCATGGAGGACAACAGACAAGAGTGTTGCTCCCAGAAAGTCAGCAGCCATCAGACCATTAATGGAAACTGCTTTCCTGTCTGGTGAGTTGCACTGGGCAAGGAAGTGCTGTGTTTTCAATGCATCCCTTCTCTGAATGAGGCTTTTCATTGCAGACTGTGCTCAACCATGTTGCTCTGAGGGCCGTGGTTTGCAGGTGGCTAAGACTTTGGGCATTTGTATCAGACCTATTAAGGAGAACTGGGGACACCCAGAATCACTAACTTTGAGCTGCACGCAGAAAGTGGGCACAACATTAGGTTGTTTCTTTTGGGAATAATGGTAAGGTGTTGCATGTCTGAGAGAGAGGGTATGCATCAATATTTGGTTAGTAAACAGGAAAGTTTATGTCAGAGGATGCTTGTTTCCTCCAGTTATCTATTGCTTTTTATTATTTTCATAATAAAATTTGTAAGATTTACCAGGTAAAGATTATACTTCCTAACCTCCCATGTGGCTTGAATAAACTCTGCCCAACGTCATATGAGTTGAGGGCTGAGGGCTAATGCTTTGTTGAAGCCATCAAAATAAATAAATAAACAAAAAAATAAATAAGTAATTGAATAGACATGTTCTTCCTCTCAACTTTTCTCCTCTCCATTCTGTTGTCTAGAATATAACCATGATGGTAGAAGCTGGGGCACCTATCATGGACTATGAGTTAGAATCTGCATGTTGGAGGTATCAGAGTGCCAGATGTAAGGGTGACTGGTTCCCTGACACTGAGGAACCCCATGCAGTTGCTCTGTATGGACTCTCACATGTCAGAACAATGAACTACTCTCATCATGGCTTCTATTGCAGTGCCTGACATGGTATTCTATCCAGTGCAACTGAGTGTTATTTCTTCTAAAATGGAGATCAGAGTTGCTGACAGCTCCTCCTTTAGATTGGAGCCGTGGGAACATTAATCATGGGTTCAGAGATTCTCCTGTCTACCCCTGATTGCTACACAGCAAGTTCTGAAGTAACTACACAGTGACTCATCCTCAGACCCTGTGGAGGTGGCAGGATGTTTGGGGGTGTTATTGTCTGGCCTCACCACAGAGAGGCTGATAGGAGTGCGTGTGTGGCTGTTCTTAGCAACCTGCCCTGAACAGGCACCGTCTGTCTTAACTGCAGTGGTACCAAGAGCTGGCAGGACTGAGATGATCTAATTGAAAAGAGGGAGGTGACCTCTGCATCCTACTCAGGAATCCCTGCAGCTGCCACTGTACCTGCCAGCTGAAGAGGTCTGCACCCTGCTCACACACTCTGCCCCAGAAGATCGTTTCCAGGTCCCCAGCACAGCTTGGATATAAGCAGTGGGTTGCTCCAGAGGCATTTTCTCTGGCCACATACTTTGGGAAAGAGAAAAGATCTCCTGTCTCAGAGCCAGGACACTGCATTACATTTTGCAGTGTCATCCCATGGATTTAGAGAGTGACATATTATTTAAGGGGAAGACTTGGAAAGGGCATAGGGTTTGGTATAAACGATTTCTATTCTCATCATAGTTCTGTCAAGCATGTAGTCTAATGGTGGAGATTGAGCTCTGGAATCTAATACCTTCCGGGGTAATTTCTGGCTTTTTGCTGTGCAACTTCAGAGAGGTTGCTTACGCTCTTTAATTAGAAACCTCAATGGCATCAACTCTAAAATGGAGATTTTGTGTTAAGCAATATTTACTTAGCTCTTATGCAGTGCCTGGTTCAGAGTGAGCTCAGTAAGTATGGATATTATGGACATTTTTATTATGTTAATTTTGTACAGTTCAGGCGTGTGACTGACTAATCATGAAATTCCTTCTGTTCTGCAAACTCTTGATGGAGTTAATGATCATGACTGAATGGCTGATGCTGGGGTGGGGGCAAGGCAGGAAAGTCACACAAACAAGTTTGAGATAATAACCTTGAGAGAGAAATGGCAGAAAAAAAGTTCAAGATCAGACCACTGAAGACCAACTCTGAGCTAGGCTTTGCTTAAAGTTCCTTTTTGGTGGGGACTTATATTCTGGTGCAGAGAGCTTTTCAATAAAGAAATAAACAAATAGAAGTGAACAGTTACTTTTGGGTAACTAATTTCCCCAAATTCACACAGCTCCCTAATTGGTGGCCCAGATCTGCAATTCGATTTCCAGTGTGTGAGGGATTGATGCTTCACTCTGACCTTTCACTTCCATTTCTAGAAAATGTCTTTGAATGGATTGATCATAGGGACCTTTTGGTTAGTGCTCATGAAAGCGACCACCATGTACTGAGTCTGCGTTCTAAGTTCTTGACAGACATTGTCATCCCTACTCATTGTAGCACCACATAGGTAGAAGCCCCCGCTATCACACTGCGTAGATCAGAGTTGAATCCCCAGCTCAGTCCCTGTGAGCTGCATGGCCTTGGGCAAGCTGTGCAGCCTCTCAAGGATCAGGGCAAAATGTGACTTTGGGAGGTGTTAGCAGCACTTTTCTTCTGGCTCTGTGGAGCTGTCCAGTAAACAGCCCAAATGCACTTTAAAAAGCGGGATGGGATTTGTTCTAAATGACTAGTAGAGTTCTGTTTGGATCGTATTTGCTGGGTTTGGGAACAGGAGCAGGGACAAGGTACATGTCAAATTGCCTTGAAGCAAGCAGCACTTGGGGATGGCTAAGTGGCTGACGGGAGTGAATGCAGAAGACAGCAGCACAGCATTCAGGTAAAAAGGCTTCGAAAAGGGCTGGGAATTAAAAAGCTATTAAATGGATGGAAAGTTAATAAAAATACTCTTTTGAAATAAATGGAAGATCATTCAGACAGTGAAGAAGATAATTAGAATGGGATGTGATATGATAGTGGGTAGAATTGGGAAGAGCAAACTAATGGAAGTGCCGTCAGGTTCCAAGTCCCCACCTGCTCTAATCTCACCCATGGGTGAACAGAGCCTGGAGGGACACTGATGATTGGAACCAGGGCCTGCAAGAAAGGCCTTCACATGCTTATCCCAGATTTGCAATTATGCTGTTTGTGCCTGGAGCTCAGTTTCCTTCAGTTCAGATGTGAACACCCAAGCTCGCTTAGTCATGCACACCTGTGCGAGTGAATGTAGGGTTGCTAAGCTTTCTCTGTCTAGACTAGTTGTGTTTTGTCTTGCATTATGTGCCAGTCTGAAAGCTATTAAAATTCTACCTCAGTTCCTTCAAATATGCTGAATGTTTGTTCCTTAAGAGACAGAAAGGTAGAAAGACAGAGAGAGGGAATAGAGTCCAGATCTTACAGACCTGGATTTCCAGGTGTGGCTGTGTTGCTGAGCAGCTATGTGACTTTGGGAAAGTCATGCAACCTCTCTGAATTTCTCTATCTCATAGCCAACATGCTATTTACTTTGCGGGGTTATGATTGGATTTGAGATTATAGACAAATACCTAGCACAACTTATATTAGGCACTTGATTAAATATCAATTAACTTTAAATTTACTTGATTATAAAACACAAGGCAAAATGAGTAGTATTCATTTTAGGATCTATTTTATTCTTTTTAGTTTTCTAAAAAGAATTAGTTTTCACTTCTCATTTACTACTGCAAAAAATGCTACTAAGTCCATGATGATTGGACTTAGTAACAGCTTTGTTTTTAAATGTACCATTTTAGTGACTGGAAACAGGTTTTTACAAGCAACTCCAGCTTTGTCTGATTCACCCTCTTTCTTCAACGAGCACTTACAGCACTTCCTACCGTGCTCTAAGTGCAGGGCGAGGGCATTTTACCTGCACTTTTCATCTAGTTCAAACAATGATGCTGAGTGGCCTCTGAGACTGGAGATGCTTGGGGTTTCCCACAGTCACAGAACTCGGAGGGGCACAGCAGGTGTGCCCTTGGAGGCCTGGCCCAGAGCCCTCTCTCTTATGGTATCCAGAAAGGACGCGCTGACATTCAAAGGCTCCCTTGTCCATGATGTGGCTGAGAATGGTCGCTTGGCCAGGTGAGGGTCCTCAGTTTTCAAACAGGATTTGAAAGTGCCTTTTACAGCAATACCCTTGTTCTTCACAAAGCGAGAGGCCATGAGCACCACAATCAAAAGGAAGCATTATGGGGAGACAGGAATAATACAAGCTCCCATGTCTACTGGGACCTGTGCAGAAGCAGATGTGATGCTTCCCATGGTGCTGATGGCGTGCATGCACTCTGTGCAGGATAATGGATCTGCCCTCGCTGCTATCTATTCCTGTGACAGTCAGCCAATCATGTCAGCATCATCACGCCCCATCCGCCTGTCTGTCCACATATCTCTGTCTCCCTTCCCTTCCGCTGTGGGAGAAAGAAGACCAGGAGAGCAAAGACCCTGGCCTTCAAGTGTTTGCACAGGATGCCTGAGTGGAGTGAGGCAGTGAGATAAGGGGGATTTCAGGCTATTTCTTCTGCTTGTGTGAATAGCACATGATTGATTTCAGAAAAAGAAATTTATTTCCCTGCAGACATATTTTTATCATTTGCTTGAATTCCTTGATGCCTCATTCACCATATGTATAGAGGAGCCAGGTCTCCTTCAGAGGGGGATGGAAGAGAAAATGGATAACACTTTAAACCTGAAAAAAAAAATATATAAAAGGCACTGCCAGATAAAATGTTCTGTGACCTATAAGCTTTGGAATGGGTCAGAGGGATTATACGAAGGCTGACATTTAGAAATGATGAGATCTGTTGGCTGCTGCGTTTGCATGTAGCACGCCAAAATACCTTCCAGAACTCCCTTCCAGGGGAAGCCTCCACTGAGACCCCTATTGAGGAGCAGGCACTTTAGCCCGATGGGTGAAAGCCAGATTTAGAGGGTCACTGTGTGCTGACTTTACAGGGTGAGATGACTTTATTTAAAGGGACACATTCAATTTAGTTAAACTCCCAAATTTATGTACTCTGAAGAAAGAAGGCTTAGGTGAGGCTAATATAAATGGAAATTATTTCAGAAAGAATGGTGGAGGGAAGGAAAAGTAATGATGGTGGTAGGGGAGGGAGAAGTGGGTAGAGAAATGAATTTGAACATGGTGAGCTTCCTGGTTGTGATGTGAACATGTGTGCACATGCATGTGTGTGTGTGTGTGTGTGTTTGTGGTTGGCTAGGATGGGTTGGTTCTGAGAAATTTGGCAATTTGGGCAATTTTCAGGACCTCTTTTTTTCCCCTGGTGTAAAGTTAGTGCTTAGGTAATACATCTACCAGGCTACAGGCCCTTGGCCTGCACTCTGAACAGGGAAATAAGATAAGGCAGTTTTCAGATAATGGCTGGCTTGTGGTGATTTGCACATGTGTAGGCTGAGCAGCAGCCGAGCAAAATCCACACATCAGGATTGGTTTGGGAAGGCATTTCTGCACTCATGTGTGAGTACCAGGGAGTCTGACATTTAGGAATGCACGTCAAAGCACACTCCAGAGGGGCAGATATGTCTCTGGAATGGCTAGAGGCTACATCATTACCCAGATGGCTCCTTCCTCAACCGTTGTCTACTTTTTGGGCTCCTGATGGGAATAAAGCAATTACAACTGACCCGTGGCTCATCCTCTTTTGGACATTAGCAGGAAGCGGGAGAGAGTTGTTCCAGGGCCTCATCTGTATAAGAGGTAAATAGAGCAGTGTTAGAAATTGCAACCTACATATGTAAGTGGAATAATTGAGAAATTGGTGGTCAATCAGGATTAGGGCAATACTATGTGTTATTGTTTTTCTATGTGTTGTTTTCATCAGCTTTTGCATCATTGTGACCAAGAGACTCAATGAGAACAACATACAGGATGAAAATTTTATTTTGACCTGGTTTCAGAGGTCTTAGTTCACAGACTACTGACTCTATTGTTCTGGGCCCAAGATGAGGCAGAACATCATGGCGGAAGGGCGTGGAGGAGGAAAGCAGCTCAGGACATGGTAACAGGAAGCAGAGAGAGAACTGTGCTCACTAGGGACAAAATAAAAAGCCCAAAAACATACCCACAGTGACTTATGACTGAGGGGACAGCCCCAGCCGGGTACCAAACTCCCTTTCGGCCAGCGAGTGGGGGGGGGGCACCCCGGGCGTCTCTGGTGGGGGTCGAACTGAGAGAGGAAGGCCGCCTGGCCCAATTCACCATGGACCAGGGGGTCTCGTCTAAGCAAGTACCAATTTATTGAGGGGGTTCACAGGCTTATATAGGAAGGAGGGTCCAGTGGTGTCTGGTTTCTAAGCTAATGATGCGGAAGGGGCTGTCCACCTGAAAACAGTATAGGGTCACTCGGCTAAAGCAGTATGGGAGCAGAGGTCAGCCAATAAAAGCGTGCGGAGGTGGCTTCACAGGGCAGCGTGGTCAGTACTGAGCTGACTGCTTGGCGCCATCTTGTGGCACACCCCCACATCTCCCCCTTTTGTTTTTGTAATAGGCAGGGTGGGCCTTACTTGAGTGCACGCCTGTCTTAGGTTGCCTCCATCTTTCAGAAGGTCTTACCAGTCATGGGCTGTTACACTAGCTCTTCAGGTTCCGTTCGCCTAGGGGTCATCCAGCTGGAACGCCCCGGGGGAGGGGCCTTCTTCCTCCTGAGTGAGTTCCTCATAGCGAGGACTGGCCACCATCACCTGATATTGGCATTTTGCAACCATCAATTGTGTGCTCCCAATTCGCTCTTTGACAGAGGCCATTAGCTTATTTATAATAATGGGACCAAAGGTCAGGGCCAGTAGCAGAAGAACCAAGGGCCCAACTATGGCAGAGATCAGAGTAGTTAGCCATGGAGACTGGTTAAACCAGGACTCATACCAGGTCTCCTGTGATTCCCTTTCCTGTTTTCTTTTGGCGAGCCCCTTCCTGAGTTTGGCCATGGAGTCCCTAATGACCCCGGTATGGTCAGCATAAAAGCATCATTCCTCTCCTAAGGCCACACAAAGTCCTCCCTGTTGTAGGAGCAATAAGTCAAGTCCGCACCAGTTTTGCAGGACCACCTCCGATAGTGAGGTTAGGGACTTTTCCAGGAGGCTGACGGATCGTTCAATTTCTTTTAAGTCCTCATCAACAGCAGTCCGCAGAGAAGTAAGTCCTCGTTGTTGGGTAACCAGTGAGGCAATGCCAGTGCTAGTCCCAGTTAATCCCAGACCAAACAAGGCAGCGACAGTCAGTGTAGTAAGAGGTTCTCTCTTTGTTCTCTGCAGGTGTCCTTCGTCCCAGCGCGAGAAGACATAATTCTCATCATGGTAGATAATGTGGGGGAGTACAACCACTATAACACAAAACTCTAGAGATTGGTTAAATACCTGACATGAGACGTGGGGAGTTAGACCCACCTCAGAGCAGATCCAGTAACCCCCTCCATCGGGGGTTAGCCAATCTTGAGTATATTTCCCAATGTAAGGGAGTGGAAATTCACTAGCACATATGCCCTTTACGTGGGAAGGCACAGTTCCTATACAGGTACCTTGGCCACTAACTTGGGCTAAGGT